>VKOC01022576.1:0-13612 GCA_009364415.1 Spea multiplicata | reverse complement strand
GTATGCAAGCCAAAATTAACAACCTTTATTTGTTCATGAGATCACAGTTGGAAAATTGTACATTAAAACTAGCCTGTGACTATACATTTAATCTCAACAGGCAATTCAAAATGAATAGTTCTTTTGGGGTTTACTTTAAAAAGCTAGTATATTAGAAGCGCAAGGCATTAGCAGAGATTTATTCAAAGTCCGTCTCTGAAAAAAGGAAATGATGTATGCTGCAATATATATATAGTTTAAAAAAACAACTGTTTGGTTTCTGTTTTTATAGATCAGGCTTCTCATTGAAGGTGTGAGTAAGTGAAATGGGTGACCGTTTGAGGGACCCTTTGTGCCGTCTAGGGTGACCGCTAAAGCCATTTTTTTTGGGAACATCCATATCTCTCCGTATTTCAAATAGCCAAAGAGGGAGACTTTGGGTTTAGATGGTGGGGTTAGAAGCATGGCTAGGCACTGGGCTTTACCAAGACTTTTTATGGGATTTTAAGATCTATTGACAGCTATTTGTGTAATTGAGTAAGGCTTTTTTAAATGGAATTAATTACTTTAATTGCTCAGTTTAAGTATATGCAACCATGTTGTCTGCATTTTTTTTATACACAGAATTTATATAGCTATAGAATACTAAGCATTTCACCATTTTTTGGATTTTTCAAATTAAAGATTGAGAAAAAGATACTGCACCATTTGGGGTTATTTACCTATATTTCAGATTCTAAGAAAGTTCCTTGTCTTTGATGAGCCTTCTTTACTGCCACTTTTGTGAGTGCACTCAACACATTTACATATCACCAGTGTCAACTTATTACACTATTATCACTGTTTCTATTTTTTCCACATGTTCTTGCGCCTCGTTTCTGACGTATTTATTGTGTGAACACTTGTGAGGAGTGTTTTTCTTGGGAGCAGCAGAACGTGTAGGATGTATTTTTCATTTATATATATTTAAATAATTATATCTGGGGCGGAGCCTAACAACTGAGATGAGCAGATGCAAGCGAGCTGAGCTCATTCTGCAACAGAAAGCTTTCTCAAGGGGGGGTTTTAGTTAACTGTCCCTGCAGTCTACCGATAGCTTTGCAAGGTGACGTGACGAGAAAATAAGGCCAAGTCAAACATGGCGGCAATGATTTGTTTTCCTGACAGAGAAATCCAGGCAAAGAAAAGCTGCTGAGTCTGATGTAGTACAATGTTTTCCATACAGAGCTATTAAAAGTATGCTGATTGCTGAGTGAGCTTAGATTGCACGGTGTGTGAGTGCCACAGAGAAATCTGCAGGTGAGGTGGTGCGAGAGTGAGTGTAAATGAGTATGCGTGAATGGGAATTTATTTATGCATGTATGGGTAAGTATGTGATAGCATGGATGTGGATGTGTAAGTGGGGGGAGGGCAAAGATAGGTTGTTTGGGGGCAATGATAGCACACGAGGGCCCATAGCCACGTGCTTCCCATCCCTTCACAATAGTGGAAAGATCTGCTGCCCTTACTGCCCAAATCTGCAGTCAGGAAAGGTAAGAATATTGTGTATAAAATATAAAAGAAACAGATGGAGGAGAACAATACAACATGGGGAAAATAGATTGTAGGGGTAGAGGTCAATATAATACATATAGGGCTGAAAGAGAAAGCAGGTATGTAGATTATAAGACTATATTCCTCTATTCCCGCTACCTATTCCCCCCTTTATGTCTTGTATTCCTCCATGGTATATAATTTGATCGTGTACATTAACACTAAATGCAGATTCTACATGTTTTTTATAATGAAGTTGTAGTTCCTTGATCATGTGTGTGTGTGAATAATGTGATGCATTCAATAGTATTGACATAAAAAGCCTTAGAAATTGCAGCACTCAAATCAGAGCTAGCTTTATCCTTCTATTGGGCTTTTGCATCAGGTTTCTCAACCCTTTGCATGCCTGCCCTTTATGTTATAATGATCAGGGGCAGAGGATGAAAAAATTAAATATAGGACTAGGAAATTAGCATACACGTCTTGTACAAAAGGACCGAAAACAAGGTTTTTGTTTTGTTTTTGGTTCATTTGTTTTCTTACTATGAATTTTGTTTCCTGCCCTTCGTCAGTTCGAAAAATTGGAAGGCTTTTTACATTCAGAGACACACCCTCATTCACTCTCATTTACATTCTCTCACACTCTCATTCACTCCCTAAGTTTCCCCACTGACCACTTCTGTGTCCATATCTCCTTTCTGGGCAGCTACGCTTCTTCTCTTGCATCTTCTTGTTCTTCACACAAAGAGACCAGAATGATGCAGATAGATCTGCAGAGAAAGAGAGGCGCAGAAACGCTTCTCTTTCTCCCTGTGAAGGGGGAGCCTCAAAGCACCTGGTTGTGACAAACGGGTCAAATGAAAATTCAGAGCTCTTTGCTTTGTTTTCCTCTTTTTCAGAGATTCGTACTGTTAAATTTGAACCAAAATGTACACTGTTGTTGTTTAGGAAAAGATGAAATTATCTGATCATATGTAGAGTTGTATTTAATTCTTCTCTGTATCAACTTGAGATATTTCTACTTTGTAAACAATTTTATTGTATGTTTTATACATTTTTGTTTTCTCAAAAAAAAATATGATTGGACCAAAAACAAAATTAAATCTACTTTTATCTTATTCTTTACCATTTCCTACTACATTTGCACTTAGTACACAGTTTTCTTTCATTGCGTGACATTATACCAAGTTACACAAAATGAAAGGTAATTATAATTAAGCTACTGGAAACGTATTAATCAAAACAGGAAAAAAGAAGCACATGCATCCACTGCAGTGCTAAATCTGTAATAAATCATATGTATATCATTAGCAAATTAGTGTTCTATAAATAAATCATGATGATTATAGCCCTATTTTAACCCTTCGATCCCTATGGAATAAGCATTACATTTAAAAAGGCTTGTTGAAGAATTCCTGATATTTAAATCCTACTTCAGTAATTTATAGACTACTACTATACATTTTATTGGACTACATTTTCCAATAAAAAAAATGTACCTATGAACTTCTTAGCTCCCTTGCAGAACGCGACCAGGACTACCCACTGATGTTCCTGCTGACATTGGGGGCGTTCCTGCTGATGTCAGTGGGAGTTCCCGCCGACATCATGGGAAACACCCCGTTTAAAGGGGAAATGGCCAGAGGATTCAGGTGCTTCACCAGGAGATCTCAGGTATGTGCAGGACAGGTACCCGAACTATAGATGTAATAAATTTAATGTGGGTGCCAGTTCAAGGGAAGGGTTAACATTCTGCCTGGCACTTGGGGACAGATATGGAGGGGGAGAGTGAGAGCTCCTCTGGGGGGGTATAAACTGAGGCCCCAGGGGGGCAGTAAGGCTTTTTTTCTCAAAAGGAAAATGTTCCCGTCCTACAGTTTGAGTCTGGTGCTCAGGCTTAAAAGGCTGGTACAGTGCAGGGGTTAACAATCTATAGGTGTGGTGACTCTTAGTGCACAGAGCCTAAAGGCTTACGTGCAGGACACTGCTGGGGCACTTGCCCCTGTGATTCGGGTAGCTATGTGATTACCACGCTAGGGACACCCGGAGTTCCATACAATTGGATATGCCCATATCATCCAGTAGTTAAGTCGGCTATAATTGGTTGATTTTGGTATTATTTGTTTACTGTATATAGGTGGACAAGAAATGGTTAATAATTGTGTTTTATATATTTTCTTCTGTCACAGGTTTTGATGTTTGACAGGTGAAAGTCAAGTGTTATTGCTGTAAAGAATTACATTATTTTATCTAAAAGTTTCTTTATTGGTATTGTGGTGCTGTGGTAATATATGGGCTGCACCGCAGACAATTTCATCATAAATTTAACAGCTGAGGTTAATAAAAGATGTTAAATAAAATAGTGTCTTTGTGTTCTTTCAAGGGAGGAGGGCCAAGTTTGGGCACTACCTCAGTCATGAATCTGAAGTCGCTACTAGTTGGATCAAGGTGACAAAGACCAGAAAGAAAATAGTAACAGAACATTATTAAAGGGGGTGAGCAGAGCGTCTTGCATCAAGTAAGCCATGTGTCCAACAATATAAAATAGCAACACAGATAGGTTTCATTTGCCAGTGACATTAGTCTATATGTGAAATATATGAAAATTCATTTTGGCAATTATGAGTTGTCATCAATATTATCTATGTTTTGATGATATTTGAATTTAATTGTTATGGTACAAATACACATTTGCATAGAGTACTCCATCTCCTGCACTTTATGTGACCTAGCACCATAGACACTATGCCAGGGCCCCTAAGGCTTAAGGTGTGGTCTGAGTGGTCCACATCAGAATCTCTAGCTATCCGTGAGCCTGAAGTCTAATGACAGTAGTTATGGGATCACCAAAAACATAGAGGTTGCCACAACCTGGGCAGGGAAATCAGAGAGGAGCCTAAATGCAGGGGGTATGATGGACTCCCACAATGTCTGTACCCCCACGATGCATGACAAATAACAGGTAGGTACAGTGCTGGATAGGAGAGTACCAGCTGGGCTGGTAAGTGCAAACAGGACTGGACTTAGCAAGCTGGGCAGAACAGACTGAAAACTCACACACAGGGCTGAAGGGCAATAGCCCTGAGGACAGGGTGCTCGCCAGTATAGCCCCTGGATATGTAGTTAAAGGGAAGGGCTGCACCAGATAATGAGGCCCAGCTGACACAATTAATTAGTAGCCAGAATTCCCAAACCCAGATGAGTGGCCACTAGAGGCTGAAAGTGGAAACAGCACCACAACAGATATAATAAATACAAGAGCCTGCCAAGCAGGGTGGAACCATGACAGAAGTCTAGGTGTGAGGTGAGGGATATATAAACTTATGGGTTCCCCTTGATAATGAGTAACCATTTACTGTATTTAAGGAATCATACAAATATGGCATAATGATTGTTATGGAGAGCTACCGGTTTTCCAAATCATCACATTTTAAATTTGATTTTTCATTCCATGCTCTCTAAAGTTATGTTATACGTACTAAACTTAAACAAACTTATCTCTTTGCATAACTACAATTATATGACACCCTTTGAAGACCTAAAGTACTAGTCTGGTGTAAATTGTTTTGGAGTTTGCGAATGACTAGCATTTACCGAAAATGTTCTGTTTGGCATTGAAGCTTGCTAAGGTATAATTGCATCAGCAATTTAAGGGATTTAAAAATGTCACAGCCTATTTATTTTGTTACAGTGGAGAGAAAAACCTATTGATAATTGCAGCATTCTTTTTCAAGCTACCCATGACTCATTTTAAAGCAAAAAGAGGAGATTGAGCATAGCCTTGCTGGAATCATCATTTCTCCAAAGGATCTGTTATTTTTGCTTTATTATATCTTACTTGCTTCTTTACTTGATTTTTTGACTCAATTACTAATTGCTCTATAGACATTTTCAATTTTTATAAATATATCCATATATTTTTCAAAAAATGTAAATAAAATTCTTTTTAGTACCCTAGTTTCAATGAAAACCAGAGGATGAACACTAGAATACATGAAGTAAACATAATGGGACTTGACGTCTCCATGGGTTCCACTATGACAGGATTACAACCAACCAGTTAAATGGTTAAATGGTTTAATTTAAATTACCTAGCATCAAATACCATCATAATTCTTAGATATTTTATAGAGATTATCTATCTAAGCAAGGCCATTTGCTATAGAGCCTTCCTCAATACCTGAAGATATTGGTGTCTTTATTTTCCATAGAAAAGGTTCCAAACTGTTCTTCCATATTGTGTTGTTGTACATGCTGCAGTTGCGGAATGACTTTGTTTACTATTATTATTCAGAGACATCTGCCAAACAAATACACCACTTTAAGATAGTAGTATCGAGTTTATGGTTGGTCGTACCATACAGGCAAACCAAGCCTTGGGCACTGAGCTGGTGAGGTTGTTGCCATAAGGTCCATAAACAAGCAAGGGAATAAAAAGATGCCCTGGAGACACATTGTTTACCCAGGGCACTAATAACCTTACAGCCATCCTTGATCACGTTAATGTACTATTAAATAATGAAGTAAAACATTACTCTGATAATATGTAGTGCTCTAGACAAACACAACCCATGGTGTAAAAGGCAGAAGTACCATTTGTACATTGTGTGGCACTGTGGTAGCAAAAACATCAGGGGTCTCGAATAAGTGCACAGGGGTGGGCTGGTCCAAGTACCTGAAGGCAACTGTAAGGCTAGGTTTCCACTTGGGTTTTTGTCCGGCGTTTTTTTCTTGATGAAAAACGCCAGGAAAACGCCAAGAAAACTGACATTGCTTTACCTGCGTTTTGGCGGTTTTTTGTGGGTTTTTTTCGTGGCGTTTTAGCCTTTCTGTGGAAATTTGCTGTTTTTTGACCTTAAGGCAGTTTTCCAGCTTTACAAGTTAAGATGTTTCACCAGCTAAGGGATTGGATAAAATGGCAAGTATCGGCCCTCTCATGATATGTCATTTACTTGTAGACCTTTTTTCTCTTTTTGTGGTGTGTAGGCTGCTTATTCCGAATGTTGTCTCCTCTAGGAAGATTGGCCTCAAATGTTGGTGCATTGTTTTCTGTTGCTTTGGCGCGCGGTCCGGTTGATGCGTCGGGTATTTTTGTTTGTTTATTTGTTTGTTTGTTCTCATATGGTTTGAAATTCAATATGACTTGCTTTGTGTGAAATGGTTTGTTTCAGCTTTTCTTGTGGACACCAGATACTGGGTCCATCTCCGAATTGTAATGTGGAAAAAGCATAAACCGCACAAGGTTTACACATCCACGGCTTGTTCATGGGCGTTTTTTCTCAATAGACTTTTATGGAGAAAACGCACAAGATTTTCTTTGCAAAAACGCCAAGAGTGGTCAAATGCTGCAGATTTTGAAAAAATGCCACAGAGCCAAAAAGCAGAAACGCCAACAGGACTTGAAAAAACGCCACATGATAGAATGGCATTTTGCGATTGCCTATTGAAGACAGCTAAACTGGTGCAGCGTTTTCACAAAAGAACCGCCAGTTGCGGCTTGGCGTTTATGGGGGCGTTTTTAGCAAAAAACCCAGTGGAACCTAGCTAAGGTTTAAATAGGAGAGCCTGACCAAGGAGGCTTACTGTGATAATTAAGAGGTAGTCACTGTGTGTGAGCTGTTCTGAAGATATTCTCTGTACAAAGGGAGTGCGTGTGTTAGTTTGTGGATGTGTTTTTACTTGAGAGGGAAAGCTGTTGGGGAAGCTTTGCTTTACTTGCCTTACCGACCAGAAGGCTATGTTTTCTAAGACATGTATACTTTTTACATATTGCTGACTAGCCCAGATAAAATGTTGTGGTCACCCTAGCCAAAAAGTACCAATCCCCCACTGTTATAAATTAAAAATAGATTAAAAATAAGTAATTATGTTTTTTGTGTATTTATCTGCTCCATGTCTCTCTCTCTGTAAATAAAAATAAGATTACAACTGTTTTTTTCCTTTATTGTGTACTTATCTGAAACTTTGTTTTTAAATGACATCCATGTTTTCCCATAGAGATGATGATTTCACAGATTTGACATTCTATCCTCTTAACGCATGCAATCATCTTGTCTTTCTTTAAAGGTGAAGTCATTTTCATTTGCTCCTATTATCCCTGTTACTTAACCTCCCTATCTTGATTCCCGGATACTAAGAGCTCTTTTATGCGCTAGTAATCAAAGGACATGATTCTTCCCCTTATCTTGTTTATCATTCTGTATTGATGTCATATGCAGTTGCCACTTCTTACCTGATGTTTTCCAATCAATACAGAACCATAATGATCTCATAAAACCTAGCTTATAGAGAGGATTTTGGTAAGAAAGTATCTGGATTACCGTACTTAATGCGTTTAAATAAAATGAAGCTATAGCAACATTTCCCATTATCAGCGATATCAAAAGAACCATCGTAAGCTCTTAAAAATACATACACTTAAGTAGGTCAGCTTATGCCATAGATAAAAATATATATTACAAGGACTCAAAAAAACAGCAAAGTTTAAGGTGTACGTATCTCATTAAATATGCCTATAAATTAGCTTATAATTTGGTACTCTATCATAGATAACGTTGAGTGCTAACCATGGTGTTTCTAGTTATTTTTTATAATATTTAAATTGTTGTCTAAAGTTTAGATATAGATTTAATTAAATGGTTTTTTTTATAAACAAGAGTGCCATTCAAATGAATGTAATCGTTTTTTGGGGTTTTTTCAACTTAAGAGTTCATTAAACATTTAGAATCCTTCTTTTTTTCCCTTATACAATCTTTTTTTCAGATTACCTGTCCTTGAACTACTGTGAAAGCGAAGTGTTCTATGCACCTGCAGCCCGCAGTGACAACAAAGAAAAAAAAAAGAAACTCACTTATTGGTATCCGGGAAATGTTCGCATGTTTGATATGATAATGTGTATATGCTATTTTTTTCGACAACAAACTACATAAATGTCCCTGGGATTTGTGTTAATTAGGACCAATAAAAGAATGTTTTAAATTGTTTGGAAATTTTGGTCACCATCGCAACAAAGCACTGAAAATGCTAAAAAATAAATAAAAAAGGGAAAATGAAAAATTAGCATTTTTGTACTGAAATTGCTTATAACAGCCCAATATATAATGTTGCATATATCTGCAAAATTCAAAGTGGAACTGGAAAACAAAACCAGTGAGAAGGTACCAGGTACCACACATACCCTTAAAAAACGGGGTATGACATCATTTTCTGTCAGTAAAGATAAAGGTGCGGGAGGTGTGATTGTGGGTGCTGCCTTGATCACTGTGCACAAGTGACATCATACAGCATCGATATATTACATAATGACATAAACTGGGTGTGTGTGTAAATGTAATCTGATGCATTAACAATTAGTTGGTTCAAAGGTTATTAATAATAAATAAATGCTTATTTTTGAGTATATAAAATGGCATGAGGTTGCGGCTGGTCAGGCTGCACATTTTTCAAAGCTACAACTCATGTAGCCTTAAGGGTTTTAAATGAATGCATTTTTTTGTAGTCAATAAAAAGTAGACCACAAACCATCTGGCTGCTCTACAAAGTCTTTGTAAAGACACTTGAATAAGTGGAAAGATAAATGGTTAATATTACTTATTTCACAATGCAAATATTATAAAGCATTTAACCCTTAGTTTACAAAGAACTGACTACAATGCTTTATGTATTGACAAGAGGATAATTACAGTATCTCATTTCTTCATGGTTGTCACATGAAAAGATCTAATAAAATATTTACAAAAATGTGAGGGGTGTACTCACTTTTGTGAGATACTGTATATCAACACCCTTTAACACCATTACACTGATTTTAGAGTATTTTTCTGCAGTGAAGCTAAGGTCCGTGGGAAAAGATGGTAAAGTTAGCATAATTCCGTAACCTCCATTAATCTTATTTCTCACCCCACCCTTAGAATTACTTCCAGAAATATCAACTTTCGCTGAAGTGAAGGAATAATTTAATCCAGGGAACAGGAAATTACTATTGCTGTTCCCATTGTATAAACTTATGTCTTATACTACATATGCATTGGGTTTTTTTAAAATGTGTAAATAAGCCTATTATTAACCCACTAAGGACCAGGTGGGTTTTCCAAAAACAACCAGAGCATTTTCTTGTGTTTTTGCTGTGTCTTTATTCAACTGTAATTGCCCACTAACTTATTTAGTGTACCCCCCCAGAAATATATTGGCTTTCTTTTAAAATAACAAACTAATTTTTTTTAGAAATGTGATATACTGGGAGTTGGACCCAAATAGCCACTAGAGAAACCAAAACTGTTGAACAAAAGTAAATATCTTTGACAACCCAAACATTTGACACCACTTTTTATTTAACCAATTAGGGCCATTCTTAACAAACACGTGCAGTACATTTCTTTTCTAGGCTGCGTGCAATCACGAAAACAATTACGATTTGTATACAGCAACACTCTCTGAGTACAGCGATATCTCAAATGCATGGCTACGTCATGTTTCTCAGATGTTGTGGGGCCAAACCTGGAACGTGCGTTTTTTAGTTTTCAGACGTGAAATTTTGACTCATTTGAGGTACAGTAGAGATCCCATATGTGAATTTAACCCTCAAAAAACTATATATATATTCAAAAAGTAGGCAGCACAGGGAATCTGATTAGGGGGAAATATAGGTATGTTCCGTGCAACCATGCCAATGCCTTTTAAACTGGTGTGACAAAAAAAGCACTCTTCACCTCCATTTCACATCCATTTCACCATGTTTTTTTTCTGAGTGGAGATGTAAAAGAACAATAGAATTATTGATTTGTATTCAGCAACACCCCCAAAGTACAGAAATACCCCACAAGTCATGTTTGTCAGATGTGCATTTTAGTTTTTAAATGTGGAATTTTGACAGATCACTTTACTAGGCCCGTGTCTCATTTGAGATACAGCCAAGGTGCCATATTTCAAGGTAAAAGCACACACCTTGAAGGTTTCAAAGACACCACTGTTACCTTTCTAGGTGGCCAACTGCAACTATAAATCTAACTGGAACACGGAATTTTGAGGTTTTTGTTCTAACTTTTCATCTTTCAGTTTTGTTTTAGGATGAATGCTTCACATTTGGCTACCTGGAACAAGAAAGAAAACATAAAACATTATTCTGTCATTTCTCCTGAGCACACAGATACCACATATGTATGTGCGTTACACACGGTCACAAGACATCCCCAAATCATCAGAGGGCAAAAATCTTTCAATTATTTTTTACAGAAGAACCATAATGCTTTTAGGGGGGTAAAGCTACCCCTAAACATCAAAATAACCCATAAACTACATTATATATTCCACAAAAAGCAGAAAGGCAGAATTAATTGCCTGAAAACCAATAGGCCAAAACCAAACTGAAAATTTTGTCTAAATCATTTATCGGCCCACTTGCAGATGTCTAACAATTACATCACTTACATCAGGTGGCCCTCAACCCCGAAGTGCCAGGGCTGCCTCCACATCACCAGTCCGGCCCTGCTTGGGAGACAGCTTTGTTGGTGAATATTTCCACATTGTAATTGTAGAAACAAAAATCACACATATATAGTCAGCTTGGCATTTCTAATGCATATAAGTTTTTCTACAATATTGCAAAATAAACCTGATATGCATTATTACCATATGCCTATGGGATTTCGATGTGACTTGCCTGGTCTGATTTACATGGGTTAGTTTAACGTATCAATATCCCATTTAGATACGAATGTTTCTCCCATGTGTTCCTGCATGGCTGCTTAATTTTTGAAGGCTACAACTGCAATGACTTTTGCAAGACGTCTGCTCCCCTCCAGTAGGAACAGCTTGAGAATATATCCATGGCGGTTCAAATAAAGAAATAACATAGTACAAGTCTATAGCGTATTGCCACTATTTCTATAATTGCAAAGCTGCCCTATAATACTCATCCATGGGCAGATGGAAGGCGTCATTTGGTACCAGCTGTAGTTAGAGAACATATTGTCAACTGTCAGGCTCTTGAAAGCTTGTCCTAAAATATGAATTATTAATCTACATTAAAAATCATCATTTAATGCATTAGTTATATCGAGATTTCTATGTAAATGCTAAATACCTAACATTTTGATGGTAAGCTTGTTCAGCTTCTATGATATTTTTTAACCATGTGTGAGAAAGCAAAGCTCTCTGTGTTCCTCGTAACCCAGAGATCTGGACTGCACATCCGCTAGCTGGTGGCAAGTGTCAGAAATTTCCGCCAAAAGAGGTTAGTTCAAGGGACTCTCAATTTTCATTGTTTTAAGGGGTGGAATTTGCTGGTATATACTGGCCTAGAGTGACGCCAAACATTAATATATCCAAATGTGTCTATAATATACACTATATGGCCAAACGTATGCAAATTATTGAGTTTAGGTGTTTCATCCACATCATTTCATAACATATATAACAAAAATCAAGCACATAGGCAGCCATCCCCAATGACAAACATTGGCAGTAGAATGAGCTGTACTGAAGAGCTCAGTGACTTTAAACGTGGCGCTGTCATAGGATCCACCTGTGCCACAAGTCAGTTAGTGATTTCTGCCCTGCCAGATCTGCCCCGGTACACTGTTAGTGCTTTTATTGTGAAGTGGAAGCATATAGGAGTAACAATAGCTCAGCCACAAAGCGGTAGATCACACACACTCACTGAGTGAGGTGTAAAGAGATCCAAACTGCCTTTGGAAGCAACATCAGGACAAGCACGATGTGTCAGTAGCCTTGGGAAATAGGTTTTCATGGCTGAGCAGCTGCACACAAGCCGACGATCAATGCACAATGCTAAGCATCGGCTGGAGTAGAGTAAATCACACGGCCACTGGACTCTGGAGCAATAAAAACTTGTTCTCTGGATTGATGAATTTCGTTTCACTGTCTAGAGTCTGATGTTTTGGTGAATGCACAGTGACTACTATAAGGTTTGATGGAGGACGGACAATGGTCTGGGGCTGTTTTCTCGAGGTTTTGGCCCCCTTAGTGCCAGTGAAGGGTAATGTTAATACTATAGCGTACAAGGACAATTTAGACACTTGTATGTTTCCAACTAGCTGAAAAGGGGAGCCAACTCCATATTAATACACACGGTTTTGGAATGAGATGTCCAACAAACTCTTATAGGTGTGATGGTCAGGTGTCCGCATACCTTTGGTCTATGGTTATTTCTATCAGGGACCAAGGGCAGCTTTTTTAGCTTCATATAATATGGAAAACTACAGGAGAAGTGTTTTTGGAAACAATATTTGCAAATACTATGGTTTCTGATAGAATAATTATAATTTATACAATTATATTACATAATCTCATGGCCATTGGTGTATTTATACACTTTTTCCTTTGAGCAC
This sequence comes from Spea multiplicata, assembly GCA_009364415.1. NCBI lineage: Eukaryota > Metazoa > Chordata > Amphibia > Anura > Pelobatidae > Spea > Spea multiplicata. The sequence goes on along the minus strand of VKOC01022576.1, from coordinate 752 downwards.
ACCAATTTTAAATGACATGCAGCATGGAAGTAACATGCCACTGGAGCCATTTAAGCTAGGCACAAACTTCTGGGGTGTAAATTAAATTATAACAAGACATTTACCCAATCAGCACATGGAGAAGCAGAGCATCAAGAAGCCTGATGGCCCAGTAGGCCTGGTGACACAAGTGGTTGCCCAAGGAACTTGCCAACCTCAAGCCTAGTCAGCCTACATCTCAACGCTGCTGCTCACTAAAACAGAAAGTGATAACGTTCAGGCGGCTGAATCGGAGTAAATTGTTTCTCTTGACTGGTGGCTGAATTAATTCTACAATGGGCACTGTAGATTTTATATTCCTATGTTAGACTCTATTTGATGTGATTTATTGCTTGCTGTTAAATTGTGATGATAATAAGGAACAAAAACAGTGAGCATTTATATTTATATAAATGAGTGTAAATTATTTGGAATATATTTATGTTTAACCATTGCAGTGTCAAAGACTTGTGCAACACATGGAGATACTGTTGTGCAGTAGTCATGCAATCGAAATGCTCACTTGTGCACAATTTTACAAGATACAGCTGAGACTCTTACAAAGATTAATTACTTAAATGATGTACGTTCTGAAGGTCACAGCGAACTTAATCTAGTTGCTTTTCAACAGCCTTGAATGGACCCTTTAGATGCATTAATTAAAAAGGTCTGGAGACTTTACTGGAGACTTTATCTGGATCGGGATATAGATGTTCTGGGTGATGTCCAAAGAA
>VKOC01022575.1:0-10635 GCA_009364415.1 Spea multiplicata | reverse complement strand
AATGAGGGAGAGCATGAGTTAATACGTGGATGAATTGTCTGAATGAGGGAGAGCATGAGATAATGTGTTTGTGTGTATCATAGATGTATAATTGTGGAAGGGCAAAGATGGCACTAGCAGGATGTTTGAGCCTTGGGGACCAAGATGGCACAGTTGGGGTGTATATGGGACAAAGATGGCACAGACTGGACTGTTTGGGGACAAAGTTGACTTGTGCTGGGCTATTTTGGGACAAAGATGGCAAATCTTATGTGTGTTATCTGGGTGCTGGTCAGGTTCAATGTGGATAGTGTGGACGCCAGGGCCGGCTTTGGGGTGTGCAACCTGTGATCTATGCCTGTAATTTAGGGGGTTTTAAATATACCTTTTAATGCCGTGTTTTTATGTGAATTCCAATTGATCTATACCTGCAAAGCTGGGTTTTTGTGTTATTCTGTAGATCCATATCTGCTATGTTATGTTTCCATACATTATTTATGTATACCTGCAAATACAGGGTTAATATGTCTTATTCAGTTGATTAATACCTGCAATGCTGTTTCCATGTATTTGATCTATAACTGCGATGCTACGTTTCATATATTGTTATTGTATACCTGCAAATACCGGATTTGTATGTCTGTTTATTTGATATATACCTTCAGTGCTGAGACCACAAGTGAATTTTAATTGATCTGGGTTTGTGTGTTGATCTATACCTGCTATTGGCAGCAGGGTCTAATATTTATATACTTATATATATGGGCAGCAGGGGCTAGTAAATTGGTTTTAGATATTTGGACAGGGGCGCAATTTCAGTGCTTGCCATAGGCGCTATTTTCAGTAGATACGCCTCTGCCTGCACTGCAGCTCTCGATGCCGCTCACAAACTTCAGCAGGGGGCCCGGCCTCCCTCTGCGTTCTCTTGTACTGCACAGAGGAAGCAGGACTGGAGCAGAGTCATGTGATGTCACGTACATTCACGTGACTGCTGGGTTCCGCTTCCTCTGTGCAGTACAAAAGACCCTCCCACAGGTAAGCAGCAGGGCTCTTGTGATCCCGGTTAGCCTGGCTGCCAATCTCCCATCCTGCTGTATGATAAAATATAGCAAATTTAAAAAAAAAAATTATAAAAAAACAAAGACTGACTCAAATCATGAACGCCTGGTGTGATTAGGGATCACACTCCCAATTGTATTTGAATGGAGATGTCTACAAATGGATAAGATCACATAGAGCAGAAATGGAACAGAAAGAGGTGGCTACAGATAGCGTCTCACCTTGTCTAGAGCCTGTAACCTTTACTGACTTAGGGCAGTACTCCCCCTTTAAGGTGATGAACAGCAGAGTGGATCCAGTGTATGGAGTATATGTATTTAAATGTAATATAAAAAGTGATGTAAAATGTAGAAGAAATACTTTATTACATAAATTACAACACTATCTTAAAATATACTCAATTTAAGTATCTCTAAGCTAACTGGTCTGCCGGCCGCACATGGCTGTCTCCTTAATCATTGCAGGATTTTTTTAGCAGTCTTTGTCAGAAGCCAGAATGTAATTGATTGTGATTCTTTTCTGAGAATGTTTTGCTTATAATTGAGGAAACCTGTAAGGATTTCATGGCCGTACACCCCCGCAAAAATCTCTCTTCTCATAATACTTTGCGTCATACGGAGATCAGTCTTTTCCAGTTTCTGTGCCAAATGTTCCGTGCTAATAGTAGTAAAATGTTCTCGACACAGTTTTGATGACACATAAAAATAACACCGCAGATCCAGCGTCCATTTTAGTTGCAGGTTGGAAGTTTAAAAGTGAAGAAGTTACTGCAAACACAATAGTTTAGCAACTGCATAGTGAATAGCAATGAGCTGCTTGATTCTCGGCACCCAGATGTATAATGAATGAGAATTGGCATTGTTACATTTTATTTTCTTTAGAGTTTGTTGTTTCCTGTAGTTAAAGGCTATAGCCGCTGTTTATTTCCATTTGAATGTACGCTTACATTTTTGGGGCTGCAGGTAAGAGTGCATTTTATAGGAAGAAACAAAAAAGCTGGTTATTGTTAAAGGAGTTTCAGAGACTGAATGTAAGGAATGGGGAATATCCATTACATGACTGATAAAAAGGGTAATCGGAAGGCCTCGTGCTATATTTACTCACAAACCTGTTAGCTTTTCGTTAACGATGTGATATTCTCTTAGGATTCCTTTCCTTTATCAATCCAGAGTTAGGATAAGGGTAGTGTAAGTAGTGTAAGTATGCTGCTCACCATTTAATATGAAGTGATATATGATAAACATCACGTGAAAATAGCCTATCCGGAGGGACGGAACAGGGTATCATGGAGTCCATAAACTGACAAAAATCAGAAAGTATGGGAGGTGAAGATTTATCCAGGTTTCTGCCCCAGTTGAAAAGCTTCTGCAGCCTTTTCACAGGCATTTTATGAAATTGCATTTTAAGAATTGTATCAATGTGAATGTATTTTCTACCTTTTGTAATGGATACTATTTCACTGGATCCCTCCTATCCCTTGCATTGAAAACTTTACAGCATGTATACTTTGGAACATCATCCATGACTATTTTGGCTCCTAATTACCTGTCTTAATTCTCTGCTTGCTGATCACTGCAAAGCGTTATCTTCTTGTCCTTTTCACGGTGTAACATATAGATATAGCTGTGGTAACATAGATAAATGTTTGGTGCCATAATTACTTTAAATTGGCAGGTTATTATACTCAAACTCTCTTGACTTTAATGCATAATGAATGCTCAGCGTCTCAATATGGAAAGAGAGGTTAGATTTTCTTTTCATCTTGTGCCTTATGGCAGTTTCAGAAATTATAATTGCAAATGTTCATGTATTAAAGCCCAAGTGATGTGTAAGCATCTTATTATTATTAATACCCCCGTGTTTGGGGGTGATTGTTTGATATATCTTTTAGATTAGGACATAGCTTTAAAATGTTACCAGGCATTTTGTCTTTGCACCTTTACACAAATATTGGCCTTTAACAATTCTTTTAAAGTTGGGTATTAAGCACTCATGTATCATATAGATGCTAAATTTAGTTATTTTTTTTATTAAGGTTGCTGCAACAGTGCATATAGAGCACCAAATAAGGCCCATTCAATGGACAGGACATATTGTGGCATCATACATCTATGCATGTAACAAGCACTGTCACGTCATGTCACCGCACACATATTAAGGGCAAACCTGCGCATGTGTTTTTGGGCCTGTAAATGGGAATCAGCATTATATTTGTTTTAGCTCAAGATTCAGTGCGCACCGTTGTGTTTTGTTCACAATATGGGAGGCCGGATTGGATTGTAGCAAAAATGAACACTTCAATGTAATCAGTAGTATGTTTAATATATAATTGATCAATATTTTAAATTTATATCCTCTCATTTTGACCTTATATCAGCAAGTGTGCTTCACAAATTATGCCAGATATTGATTACAGAATCCTGAAGATGCCAATATCAAAATAGTAAGACTCTTGAAAACTCCTTTAAGATGATTCCCAGATAACACTGGGAAAGTATTTGCTATGTCCTGTGCTAACCTACACACATTATATATAATGTTTTTAAGGACAGCTGGGGCTTTCTCTGTATACCACTTTTTTAAATAGTCTTTCAATTAGTGTGAATTAGAGCTCCATTACATTACATTGCTCATTGCAGCGATTTCAGGAGGGTCTGGATTATTAGACGTGTGCAAACAGGCCAAAAATGATTCAGACAACTTTTTCGGGACGTTTTTGGCCCGTTTGTTTTCAGACAACAAATTCCATTTCCTGCCTTTTTGTTTCAGATGAAAACCAAGGGAGAGGACATCATGGGAAGCTCTGCCATTTTGGCGCACATTTGCGCAAGGTTATCTCACTGCAAATTGGCAGAACTTCGTGTGATGTCATGGGAAGCTCTCTGTTTACACAGGGTTATCCTAGGGCAAAATGACAGAGCTTCTGGTTATGTCCTCTTTCCAAACGCCTGGAAGTTATGTCCGCAGAGGTGCAGATGAAGAGAGAAAGTCACAGCAAACCTGGCCTATTGCTGTTTATACCACATCACACTTTCTGGTTTCTCTGCTGTCAAAGGATCTGGGCTGGTGGCGGGCATCACAGCTCAATTAACTGAGATCAAGCACACTCTAAACATCCGTCTTTGAACATTTGAAATGGGAGGCATATGATGAATTTCTTCCTTCACTACATTGCCGTAAGCATTAGAATTTTGTATAACCCTTTAATTTTTGTTAATATATATATCTGTTCATGTGGAAATTGATACTTTTATTTATATAAGAGGTTGCCTCTGTATTTCATCATTTTAGTACTGTAAGAATTTCAAAAATATGCCTGATTTAAGAATGTTGAAAATGAATCAGGCAATTCTACCAGTGAGAGGAGGTGTAAGGTTGGAAAGAAACAGCAGATGGTTTAAAGAGCTACATGATGCAGATGATATTTATATGAGAAAGCACCTGGTGTATGAACCATATGCTTTAAACGCAAATCCAGACTGTTACACAGACTAATATATTCATAAATAGGAAAGTTAGGCATCAAGACTTCAGACATAAAAGGGTGGAAATCTGTCATTTGATGTGGGCATTCCGCATTTACAGGCCGGACCTATCATATGCATTAAAGTACATATGATGGCTGGCGTGCCCCTTTAACTTTTTCCTAATGAAGACCAAGTAATGTCTTCTAGATATCTTTAGAAAGTTTAAGTAGTGTAACTTTTAGCTGATTTGGATTATAATTTATTTTTTTGTAAGGTGCACATTGTGTCCTCTAAATCATGGTAATACACGTGTTGTACTCTTAATGATCAACAGAGTCTGCTCGTTAGTCATGTTTGCTGCAGTGAGAGTAGAGGATTTTCTTATTCTTGAAATTCAATAAACAAAACAGAGGTTCCCCTTATGCATTGTAGCAACGTTAACAGTAATTTTGCCATAGTGTTAGGAAAGCAGTGAAACAGATGCGTTTTAAAATGTAGTTACTCTAACATGTACTATTAACGTGTACATGAGTATGACAATTCCTCCCCTGTAAAGAGCCAGTTTTATTTCACCAATAAACATTCCCCAATGTCATTTACGGCAAATAAAATGCGGGAGAAAAATGAGTGGCCATCCTTCCGAAATCTGCAGAGAGCAGAGTGCATGCCCCCCAACTGTCCCGATTTTCGGTCTCTGTTCCACCTATCCCTTCCTCTGTCCCGCTTTGACGAGTGAGACGAGAGCGATACTCACCTCAGGTGCAGCTGGGGGGGCACAGACGCCGGATCAGCATCTGCAGCCTGCAGACTATTTGGGAGATCACAATCTCCCTCTGCTCAACATTCGGGAGCGCAAGGTCTGTCACTTCAGACCTCACTTTACTGCTCCTTAATCACTGCGCGCCGGCAAATAATGCCAAGTGCGGGGATATAACGTCATCCCTGCGTTCTTCATCAATAGCTGGCGCGTAGTGAAGAGGAAGCAGTAAAGACCTTGCGCTCCCCCCACAGGATGCAGGATACAGGATGGAGGCTGAGGTAAGAGATGGGGATAAAGGGGTGTAAGGGCAGTGTATGTATGTGGTTATAAGCTGGTGTATGTGTATGGGCCGGTGTGTAAGGGCAGTATAGGTATTTGTTAGCAGGTGTGTAAGGGCAGTGTATGTGTATATATGTATGTTTAATGGTAGTGTACATGTATATGTGTGTTGTAAGGGCAGTGTACGTGTATATGTGTGTGTAAGGGCAGTGTACGTGTATATGTGTGTTTATGGGCAGGGTGTGTGTAAAGGCAGTGTGAAAGGGTCCTGGGAGGGAGGCTAACATTAGCCTTTTTTAATTTAAAGAAATCTCTGCTGCTGTGGACTACTCCAACAATGATGCTCAGCAAGCATTATGCTGGACTCCTGGCTGGCTGAGAACCATAGGAGTTTTAGTTCATAGCTAGCATCTGCAGCTTTACTGTTGCTGCCCCTCCCATGACGCTCAGCCAGCATCATGGAAGTAGTATGTCTGACTGAGCCTCATGGGAATTCAATTCAGTGTGTTGGTTATTTTTAATATGCGTGACTGTGCTGGCAAAAAGAAGCGTGTTTTAAGTGGTGATGCAAGGGCAACATTTTAAAGTGCAATTGCTTGTATCGGAGAGTTACGCAAGATTTAAAAATAAATAAATAAAATGTAATGAGAGTGTAAAATTATCTTGTAAGCCATCGATGGCCCCGGCACATCATCCTGGGATCTGTAAAGGTCAGTATTCATGCCTTCACCATCAGATAGACACTGGACAAAATTTGGGATTCTTCAGGAACAACGTTCTATTGGCAGATGAGCCAAAAAAGTGGTTGACGTGGGGTGTGCTATAAATACTGCATGCTGTCTACAGTCAATACGTGTGCTGGGGGGTGGTGTCAAGGTTCAAGAATGATTGAAAAACAAAAAATGTAACGCTGTGGCCTGGTTGAAGTTCGTACCTAAAACCCATTAACATCATTGCCACAGAGTAAAGGCAGTTGTGCATGGAGGAGTTACATAGTTTGGTTCTATAAGACCAGACTGCAGTTATTTCTGCTAATAGTGGCATAACCAGGTTCTGTGTCAAAGGGGACAATTACATTTTCACAAATGATACATTGGTTGTATATTTCTTTAATAAATACATCAGAATGAACACTGTTTCTTCACTTATGTTCCTTTGTATCTAATGTCTCATTAGATGTTTGTGGCACTAATGCTAGGTAGGTCTGAACATTTTACAGGTCCTAATGCATTTTATCATATATTTAATGTAACCTCGTCTGCTTCCGAGTTGCTTGTAGACATTCGCATTAAAGAAATGAGACATCACTGTAGTTCATATATGCCTGGAGGAGAATTTACTTAAAATGTATAAACAATATACAGGTGTAATTTTTTTAAACAAAATCCACTTAAGACATAAACTTTAGAATATATAGTTAAATCTAGGATACGTTTGTACTATAAAACATGCTACATGCTTCGTTCTCTTCGCCACGGCACAGTTTGTGGCAATGTCCTGCTTGATAGTTATGTAAACACTGGCAGGAAAAAAACCAAGAAGAACATTAAAATTTTTATGAAACTCTTACACCCCCCTTTCCGATTCTCAGGTGCAGCCCCCAGCCCTGGCAGTCTGAGTCCTAGGAGGCCTTATACATATTGCACACCTGGGAACACCCGTATCTGTTTGCCCCGTATATGTATTTTTTTCAAGCAAAGCTTTTTATTGAACTCTGTGATGGAGTCGCGAGAAACTTTTGTAATTCATTTTCTGATGAGATTCAGAAATCCCAAAGATGCTCATTGCTGTCTGCCGTAGGTGTGTATCATCCGTGCAAGTATTCTGTATGTTTTAAACCTGATCTAATGAGACTACTGTGATTACGGCTACATAAATAGATTCAACAACCAGTTCTGGGCACAATGTCGCCGCTTATTATGAACGACAATTCATAATGAGATTTCCTAGAGGGGGATGTTTTCCAATTGCAGCTTTCTTGCTGAAAAAATAATAGCACAAAATATTTTTGTGGATAAACAAACCAAAATTGCACGTCTAGTTCTCTCAGTCTGAGTTCATGTGGGTTTACCAAATCTTAGTATGTGAAATTCAGGTGTGATTTAAACTAAAAGGGACAGTCTATACTATAGAATAATGCATATTAAAGTTATCTGTGAGCCAAACTAATCTCCTGCCAGACATTTAGTAGGGGTGAGTGGAGGGGACTGAAGTGTCCCTTTAAGCGTGAGTAGGACCCTCTTTACCTAATGTATCCGTTAGACTTGTGCAAATGGACTAAAAACAAGGCAAATATTTCGTTTTGGTCCATTCATTTTCGAACAACAAAACCTGGAGCACCTCCGCGAAAGACTGGACATACCGTCTCCCAAAATTGGAGGAATGGGGGAGAAGCTGAATTCATCCTTTTCTCTGCGAATCTGCATTATTCTGGCCTCTCAGAGCACTTCCCCAAAAGGACGGAGCCATGGGGGCATTCTCCCCCCCCCTGTAAAGTGTGTTTTTTATAACAAATAAATAAACAATATCACTTGCTTTCATAACATATAAGCAAATTCCCTAAAGGAATCTCTATCCATATAGCACAGTGGAAAATATATCATTTTAAAAAGCCCCCCATTCACTACGCTAAAAACACTTAAGCCAGAAGTTTTAAAAATACTACCCTATAGGGTTCTATGTAAAAGATGGATGCGGCCTCTAGTACATAAATAAAATATGTATATAGGGTATGTCTGTAATCGGAGGTTGTTGATGAACAAAAATTGGGTAGAAGGGTAGAAAAAGATTTTTCTATTAGTGTTTTACATGAAACAAGGATAAGGGTGACCTTAAACCCACATATGCTAAAAATGCCAAAAACAAACAGTATTTAGAGTACTAAAAAAAAACCCAAAACACTAGCGGTTAAGGAGGAACCGAAAAGACCGGTGTCTTAACTTCTCTCTAAATAATGTCGCGCTTATCTGGTCACATTTTAAGATGTTTCTTAGGTAAAGCAGCCCCTTAAAATTGTAATTAATGTTTTCAAACAAATTTTTTATAAATCCAGAGCTTTATACAGTAATTAGTACTGGTTTTATCTTATTTTGTTCTAATAAATGTCTTTCATCTGCAGACCTGGCATTGCCATTGTTGCCAGTCGTGATATTTTGGATGACCTTCCCTAATCAGACTGCTGAATTCTGAATATACTTTTATTAGTTTAAAATGGAAAATATATTTTTAATCTGATTTTAGTAAAAGTTTGATGCCAGTACCTCTTCTGCTTCCACCTTTGTTTGGTATGTTATCCGATATATCGGTGTGAAAAGCACAAATCTCAATATTTTACAGCAAATTCCATTGTTCCAGCTGCAGGCAGTTGAGTCTCAAAGCATTGTACTATAGGTACATCTTGTGCTCACATATTCCTCCGAACCTCCGCTAACTATCTGCTGCTGTTTCCCCTGAGCATCTGGATGTTGTTCCTGTTCTGCATGGTGGTTTTTTTATTCCACCTTCAGATGCCTGCTGTTTCATGGCAGGAATTGTTTTATTTTGCTCTGTATTTCTGTCCTGCTGTTGATACTTTGCTAACATTGCTGTGAAGTGTATTGAAGTCCTGACCTGCCCAATACAGGATGGCACTGTATAAAACACTAAATATTAATGTTTCTTGCTGATATGTTGGGAACTCATGGGGGTGGCAGCAGCCACTTGCAGAATTCAACTAGCATACATGTGATTAACTGCCGCTACTCTTATTGATTTCATTGGGAGTGACGTAGAGCGCATGCAGGAAGCTTATATACGTACACTTCCTGCTTTTAGCGGAGTCATCGATGGGGACGAGGAATATTTGACCAACATCTAATCTTCAATAACAAAAAGAATAATGGCACTAGTTGTTAAGCAGTAAAATGCTTTGGACTCTATGCAGAATGGATCCGCAGCCATCAAATGTACTTTAATGCATATGATAGTTGAGAGGCTGGTATAGGCAATGGGCTGTAGAACTAGCATATAGTAAGAGAGATCTTATTTATAGTTCTTTTGTCTTTAACAATTTCCCTTTCCAGGACTCCCCCCCGTGGGGAGACTTAAAGTGGGGGCGGCCTATATTCGGGCAAATATGGTAATTAATTGTTTGTAAGTCATTTGGGTACACATTAATCTACAAGGACTAATTAGAACTTAAATTTCCTATAATAATTTATGTTGTGTTTTATGCCTCTAAGATCTTTAGCTGCCAATTTATAGCACAGGAACAGAGCCTTTTGAAGCTTTAGGATTATTTTAAGGAAAAAATACATTTGTGTGAAGGAATAAAATGTTGATTTGCTGGTGCCTGTCTGTCTCATAATTTGGCAGAGTTTGTCAAAAATAAATTCCTGTTAAAAATGAAAATTATTTGCACTTTCTTTGTGCACAAGCTCTGCCACACCAACACCCAAACAAATAAACCAGGACAGGCTCTGCCACACAGACCCCCAATAAGACACACACACACACACACACAAAGCCAGGGACACATTTCTTGCCTCACGATCATCCAACATTACACACCAAGGACAAGCTCTGCCAAACCAATCAACAAACGAAACAATCAGGACAGTGCTCTGATATGCACCCCAAGACACACAGGCGCCACCAGGAATGTTCTTGCCACACCAACATCCCAAAGCACACACCTGCGACAGGCTCAAGATGCCCCACAGCCAACACCCAAAGCACACACACCTGGACAGGCCTTGCCACACGGGACACTCAACACACACACACCTGGACAGGCTCTTGCCACACCAACACTCCAAACTACCACACACCTGGACAGCTCGATAGTCACACCTTACACACACCAGGACAGGCTCTGCCACACCTAGACACACACCAGGACAGGCTCTGTCACACCGAAACCCAGACACACACACACACAGGACAGGCTCTGTGAAGGAATAAAATGTTGATTTGCTGGTGCCTGTCTGTCTCATAATTTGGCAGAGTTTGTCAAAAATAAATTCCTGTTAAAAATGAAAATTATTTGCACTTTCTTTGTGCACAAGCTCTGCCACACCAACACCCAAACAAATAAACCAGGACAGGCTCTGC
>VKOC01022574.1:0-10418 GCA_009364415.1 Spea multiplicata | reverse complement strand
AATGCCCCAGGACATCAAAACAATATTGTTACTGTTAGTTACAGAAGTTGATATAAATATGAATCCATATTTGTTGTAAAAAAAACAAACCAGGTTTTATGATTTTTTTTTTATCATGTATGTATACGTATAATATGCTTTTATTTTTTAGTTTATATTGACCTGCATTGTAGTCTTCATCTGATTGTAACACCAGCCTATCTTTTATATCTTTATTGTGAAAAAAACATGTGTCAAGATGATAGCAACATTACATATTCTGACAAATCAGCACAAAGAATCCTCTGGACTTCCTCTTAACCAGTTAAGGAATATTGAGTATCCACCTTCCTAAGCCCTATGATACAAACCAGCCTTTAGTATATTGATTAAACAAACAAAAAACTGCCACAAAGAAAAAATCCAATCAATGACAGATGGCAGAACATGCAAAAATTACTGCGCAGTAGCTGAAAGTTGTACAGCAGCTTGCAAGGTGAAATTTGTGATTTGGATCTCACATTTGAAACTTCAGAAGTAACCTTTGAGTTAATGAACCAGTAGAATCATAGCTTTTTCAACTTGCATCAAGTCGACTTCCATGCAGTCAAGTGAATGTGAGTTGAGTGTAAATTTATGCAAGCATTAATTCAAACAAGCAAGTTGGACTTTAATCATATACATTTACACTACGGGCTCACAATGCATTTTCCTTAATGGGTTTAAAGACAACCTGTTGTCCTTAAGGGGTTAACAAACGGGTTTGAAGAGCTCAGTGAATTCAAGCATGGTACTGTGATAGCATGCCACCTTTGCAATGAGTCATCAAGTGAAATTTCATCCCTGCTACATATTCCCTGGCAACTGTAAGTGGTATTATTAGAAAGTGAAAGCTTTTAGGAGCAGCAACTCAGGGGAATACCACTAAAAATAAAGCGGGGTCACCTAGTGCTTAGCCGCATGGTGTGTAAAAGTTGTCAAGGCTCTTCTGATTCCATAGCTGAAGAGTTCCAAACTTCCACTGGCATTAATACAAGCCTTATATCATCAAGTAGAATGCCAGACATCGGATGGAGTGGTGTAAAGCACGCTGCCACTGGACTCTGGAACAGTGGAAACATGTCTGGGTTTGGTGGATGCATTGACTGCATTTGCCAACTGTAAAGTTTAGTGAAGGAGGGATACTAGTATAGGGCTGTTTTCTAGAGTTAGGGCTAGGCCCCTTACTTCAAGCGAAGGGAATATGCTATGCTTCCAACTTTGTGGGAACAGTTTGGGGAAGGCTCTTTCTTATTCCAGCATGACTGTACCCCAGTGCACAATGCAAGGTCCATAAAGACATGGTTGGATGATTTTGGTGTTGAAGAACTTGACTGGCACACAAAGAGCCCTGACCTCAAAACCATCAAAAACCTTTGGGATGAACTGGATCGAAGATTGTGAGCCAGGCCTTCCTGTGCTTGACCTCACAAAGGCTCTGCTGGATAAATGGGCAAATATTCCCACAGAAACACTTAAAAAGAGCAAACATATTAATATCTTTGTATTTACAATGCAATATCATAAAAGTCATGGTCAGGTGTCCCAACACTTTTTCCCATACATATACAGTGTTATATTTATCTTTTGGGCCCCCTAATTGCATCCATCTCTGCGGCCAGATCTGCTGTACTTTAAAAGGCAAGGTGTGCCTTCAACAAAAATAGCCCTGGGATATGATGTCATATCCCGGCCTGCCGTATCTTAAAGGCGCACAGCGCCTTTTAGTGACGACTATGGGGCACATAGCACAGATAGGTCGTTTGGGGAAATCAAAGATCGCTTGTAACTGGCCCATTGTTTGGTGGGACATTGTGGGGCTTGATTGACAGAGTTGCTTAATTGACAGCTGTTTCTGTTTCACTTAATGATTGTGCAAAATATATATATATATATATAACCCAGTGGTATACTGTAATAACAAACATCTTGCACATATATGGTATAAATATTTATACCAGTAAATGTTAATTCATGTAAACTATGTAAACTATTTTTTAATAAAAGCTTTGATTGAGAAAAATATTTTGCTTTTAATTCCTTTTATTTTCCAACCTGCTCCCCAGTTATGCACATCTGCCCCCTTGTCACTCTACCCCATAAATGCCTTAAACCCCCTATATGCCACTGTGCCCCATGATATGCCTTTTAACCCTCTAAATGCCACTGTGCCCCATGATATGCCTTTTAACCCTCTATATGCCACTGTGCCCCATGATATGCCTTTTGACCCCCTATGTGCCACTCTGCCTCCAGAAATGCCTTATACCCCTATATGCCACTCTGGCATTTAGGGGGTTAAAAGGCATATTATGGGGCAGAGTGGCATATAGGGAGGTATAAGGCATTTCAGGAGGCAGAGTGGCGTATAGAGGGTTAAAAGCATTTCTGGAGGCAGAGTGGCATTAAGGGGGTTAAAAGGCATTTCATAGAGCACTCTGCCTACAGAAATGCCTTATGCCCCCCATTTAACACTCCCTTCCCCTCCCTCCTCCAAACTTACCATTGCCGGGGAAGGTCTGCGCGATGGACGCAGACAACCTCCACTGCTAACCACACCTCCTTCCGGCTGCAGCGGAAGTTGTCTACGCGAATCGGGTAGAGCTCTACACGCTGCCCGGACTATGCACCGGGGATCCAGGTCCCCTGCATGGCTGCGGGGGATCTGGATCTTAGTCTCATAGTCAGACCTATTTGAGGTCTGGTTATAAGAAGACCCCGATTATAAGACAAGGGGTATTTTTCAGAGCATTTGCTCTGGAAAAAACCTTGTCTTATAATCGAGCAAATACGGTAATACTGCATTTACCAATATGTATTTTGTGCATATACACTATATGACACTATGTGGACACCTGTTCATCACACTTATATAAGCTTGTTGGACATCACATCTAAAACCATAGAAATGAATATAGAGTTGGTCATAACAGCCTCTTTCTTCTGGGAAGGCATTCCACAAGAATCTGTGCTCATTCAGCCAAAAGAGCATTTGTGAGGTCAGGTAGCGTTCTCCTGGCATCCGACTTCCAGCATATTTCTAGATAGTGATTCATCAATCCAGTTCTTGTGCTGATGCTACTTCCAGAGCCAATTTGGGATGCTACAGAGGACTTCAGCACCCAGCAGCCCTGCTTTGCGGTCTACCACTTTGTGGATGAGCTGTTCTTTCTCCTAAATAGTAACATGGGCTTTCTACAGAAATTACAACCATTCAGTGCTGCTGTGCTTATAGTGTAAAAAGGTCCTGTCACATTTGGCGTTATAGTCCTACAAATTGCCTTTTGGAAAAGCACTTGACAGTTTCTCATCATTAATAAAACTGAATGATGCCTGAATAAGTTAAACTATCTCAGAGGTACAGTTATTCTAATTCTGCTCTAAATTATTCATGGCAGAAAACTAAACTCGTGTGTGATGTGTCATTCTGGACCATACCTCTCGTGTGTGATGTGTCATTCTGGACAATACCTCTCAAATGCCCCTTAGCAGCAAAGGAATAAACTTTCTCCAGGATTCATGATCAGAAAATGTCAGTAACAATTTCAGATGAATACTTTATATATATGTCACAAATTCTGGGTCACATTTCCCGTAAGGCACAAAATGCATTAGAGACCTAGAATGTAACGTGTATAAGGGTTCAATGGAAGGAAGGTAGGCTTAGATAAACCATATAAATAAACAGATACATAAATACTTACATATTTTATAACATGTCAGCTTTATGGCCACCATTTTCCTGCACTCTGCTGATGCTCACCACCAGAGGGCTGCAGTGAATTACAGTTCAAGGTTACATTAAGCTGCAAAATGATGCACAGACATACGTTATTTTCTTGGGATTTGTTTATATATTAGTGACCATGTTGTTATCACTGATGACCCAGTTAAATTGGACACCTTTCTATATCCTACAATATAACTGCAAAGTCAGACTAACCTCGCACTGTAATCTTATGCACATTTTATAAATCTGTTTCATTTTTTCAGATGGTATATCTTGGATTTTTAATTATACTGCTTTCTTTGCACATATAAATGTATACTATTTATTCAGATCATTTGCTCACAAAATAATTACATTATTCTTCCTTTATAGGTTAATGCAGTCTCCTGCCTGCATCATTATAAACTGCTGGTTGAAATTATAGATTCATTGTCTCTACTTGGAGATTGACATCTTGTCCTCATGTAACTCCCATGAGCCACAGTGAGTTAAGCATTCTCCTCACGTACTTCCTTCAAACAGCATGTTCTCTGGCCTTAGTTACAGAAGGTGCTGCGACGTGTGCAGAAACTTTGACTGTACCATGTCTGAGAGAGATGGCAAATAATTAAGTCTGATTAGAGAAACATCTGGGCCAAAGCTGCTGGATAATGAAAGGATATGCCCTCCCCCCAATGCTTTACTTTAAATTAAAGGCCAGAAAACCCACCTGTTTATTCATTACCAAAGAATGACATATTGATATGTTGTCAGTGCCCAGGAAATGCTTTTGGAGCATGCCCTTCATTGGTTGATGCCAGAGGAGGCCCCTGCCGGCGACCAATTGAGTTGCTGGTATGGACTTTTAACTCCTGGAACCTCCCAAGGCCGTATTTCGGCGTCAGGAGTTAAAGATCCGCATGAGCGACTTTATTGGTCGCCGGCAGGGGCCTCCTATGGCATCAACCAATGAAGGGCACCTACAAAAAATGTAGGTGTTTCTCAAATTTATCATGATTTTATGATGTTACTTGGAAAACAACAGATCTTGATACACTAGGCCAGGGCTCCGTCCATCCTTCAGGCCATCTGTAACAGCTAACAACTTACCTGCGGCCTCCCGCAGACACTGCCGGACGGGATCCTTGCGCATGTGCACGCCGCTCCTAAGATAGCCGGCCATTTTTCTGTGTATTTATGCTATTAGCTGGAGATGGGGTTATCTGTCTGGGGGCTATTTGAGGTCTCCTTAGCTGTCCACTCTCTTGCTTTATTTCTTATTGCAATTTTGTGTTGCTCCAAGTTCTGACTTCAGCTTAGTCTCACGGTTATCCTGACTTCTCTAATCCTTGACCTGTGCTTCTCCAGTACCATTGCGCCAGCCTCTGGCTCGTGCACGGGTTCTGCACTGTGGATACTCAGCTTCCGATCCTGACCATCCCTGGCCGTTACACCATCCAGTCTGGAGTGAGAAATGAACACGTAGAGGTTGAAGTTAGAGGACAACGGTAGTAGGGGAAATACATGTTTCTTTAAATCCTTGAAACTCTAATAACATCAGAGCTGCTATAAAACTCATCCGCTCAGCTATTCACATGTAACAAAGTAACTGAACACATCACCACAAAGCAGCAGCAGCCGGGAAATATATATATATATATGTTTGTATAACGTGTTTAACTGCACATGTTTATAATATTACATTAATGAAACAAGTCCTTTAGTGCAGGTGCAATTTATAGAGGTGCAAAGTGGGTGCAATGTTGGCGCTAAATAAAAAAAACATAATTATAAATAATAAGTCATTTTTTTCATTATGGGTGCAGTGGAAATTTATGTATGTCCATAAAACCCTGGTGGGTTTTGCCCTGGCTGCACTTTAGCTTGTTATTTTTTTTTAATGTGCATAATAGGAGGTTAAATTCTAACATGACAAGACTTTGATGTTCTGTAATCACACTGTTTAGGACCCCACTGAGAGTCATCTGAAGACCGGATATTTATGGCACGCAACATTTTTTTACTTTTTTAGTTAAATGAGTATTTAATATACCGTATTTGCCCGATTATAAGCTGCACATTTTTCCTATAATCGGGGTTTAGCGCAAGGATTTGCAGTTCAGGGTGCCGGGCATGTGTTTTTTTCTTTTTTAGTTAGCGCTGCAAAGGAACTGAATCGTCCTCTTTGGCAGTCGGTGGATGTCTGCGCAATGCAGACAACACCTGCTGCTGCCGGCACTTCTGTCGAAGTTTCTATAGCGGAGCGCCGACGTGACAAGACCTTCCAGTGCTCCACCATAGAAGCCCTGGCAGAAGTGCCGGCCAGCAGTAGTAGAGGTTGTCTGCGCGCATTATGCAGGCATTATGCAGGTGTTCAGAATTCTTTCAGGAATAAGACTTTTGTCAAAATAATGGGCCAAGTAAGGATGGTTTTACAAATTAAAAACATTGTCACCCACCAGAAATGTACAAGAATCTCCCATTATCCCTTGAGGATCTTTCGCCTTGTAATTTAGCTCTCTCTCTCTGGCATATCATGGGGCACATTGGCATATAGAGGATTAAAATATAGGATCCGCCCAGGGTGCCAAATATCAAAGAGAACGGGTCCAAGTACAGATCCCTGAGGTACCCCACTTACTGAAATCTAGATATGCAATGTCTACTGGACCACCTCGACCAAAAAAAGCAATAACATTTGTTTGGCATGATCTTCCTGAGGTAAACCCATTTTGTTTTTGATCGTGAAACCCATGTGACTTCAATTGTTCAACAATCCTATCCTTTAACATAGTTTCGATTAATTTCCCCACTACAGATGTAGTCTGCCGATCACTTCCGCTTCTGCAGACCACTGCTGCATCTTCTTCTTCATATTCTATCTTCAATCTTTGAATAAAAGAACCGTAAGGCTAGTTCAGAGGTGGGCTTTCTTTCTTGTGTGTTTCGGATCATTGTCCTACCTGACTCAATTGCGCTTAGTATTAGGTCCCAAACTAATGACATTCAGGATTTTCTGGTAGGTTCATGGTTCCATTAATTATGGCAAGTTGCCCAAGTCCTGAAGCAACACAGCTGCTACAGACCATCACAGTCCCACCATCATGTTTGACTATTAAAAACTGCTAATGTTTACTTAAGTTACCTTTGTCATAGAATAATTAACTGTATTTTATATATATATTTATATAACTTATTACATATATAATATATATATAATAAATAAAATCACTTTTATTTACTTAATATAATAATAACACCTCTGGAGGCCTTATATGTGGTGTATGTGAAGAGAAAAGAATTAAATGCTGCCATCTGCTGGTAAATCTGACTCCCTGTAATATGGCATTAATATTGCAGATGTCCGTGTGCAAAACATGAATTACATCACCCTGTTGATGCTGCAGAAGCCACAGGAACATATATACCAACACTGCTGTAGACATTAAAGGCAGCTTCACATACTTCTCGACCATTAACCTGATCAAAATTTAAATGTTATGTATGCTCAATTCTATTACAACCAGTACTACCCCTAATTATTACTATAAACAAAACAAACAGTGTGCCTCCTGGGTGCCTCAGTGGGTCTCTGCATGGATGTTACCAAGATTGTGAGGGAATGCCATCTGGATGGAGTTAAACTGGACTTGTGGTAACCTGGGGTGACCTATAAACTCATCAGAGCCAGTGACACCAGGGAAAAGATTCCAATACCCCCCACACACTGATGCCACAGATGGGACAGTTTGGACTAATGGAGCATTGAGCAGACCGACCAATATCATACCTCCCAACATTTCAAAATGCGAAAGAAGGACACTTTTTTTTTTTAAATATTGCAGAACTCACCGGTACAAGCGATTCCACTTTACAATGTCGTGCTTGCACTTAAAACATGCTTCATTTTGCCAGCACAGTCATGCATATTAAAAATAACCAACACATTGAATTGAATTCCCATAAGGCTCAGCCAGACATACTACTTCAATGATGCTGGCTGAGCGTCATGGGAAGTGCAGCAACAGTAAAGCTGCAGATGCTAGGTGTGAACTACAATTCCTATGATTCTCAGCCAGCCAGGTGTCCACCATAATGCTGGCTGAGCATCATTGGAAAAGTAGTCAACAGCAGAAGAGATTTTTTTTGAATGAAAAAAGGCTAATGTTCTCCCAGGACCCCTACCCACTGCCTTTACACACACCTGCCCATAAACCAACACATATACACATACACTGCCTCCTTTTTTTTTACCCACAACAACTATAAAAAACCCCAAAAAAAAACATACACTGCCCTTACACACACACTGCCCATAAACACACATACACTTGCCCTTACACACACATATACACGTACACAACAACAGACCAACAAACAACACACAAAAACTGCCCTAAAGAAAAATATAAGACACGTACAGCTACCCTTACACACAACATATACATGGACACTACCCCTTACTCAACACATACATGTACACTGCCTTAACCACACAACTTATAATATATATTACACTGCCTTACCACATATATACATTGTTACACTGCCCTTTTGATTTTGGAATTTTCAAAACAATTTTAAATACTGCAAAAACTTTTAGATTTGAACAAAGTTCCATCTTTATTCATTTGGAGGAACAAAACAGTGACTCACATTTTTCTTTCCACATATTCTTGTTAAGAAAGTTTTTTATTCTCTTTATTTAATTCATGTAAACTATTTTTTTCTTAATTATAAAACGCTATGAATTGGAAATGTTTGTTTTTATTTCCTGTTTATTGCCAACCTGCCCCCCAAGTTATTGCAAATCTGCCCCAGCTTGCCACTCTGCCCCCAGGAACTGCCTTAACCCCTATATGACACCTTCTGCCTCCCTGATATTGCCTTGTATACCTCCTATATGCCACTTTGCCCAATGATATGCCTTTACCCCGGTATTGCCATCTGCCTCAGAATGCCTTATAACCCCTATATGCACTCTGCCTCCGAATTCCTTATCCCCTATATGCCACTCTGCCTCAGAAATGCCTTATACACTAATAGCCACTTGGCATTAAAAGGGTGAAAGGCATATCATTAGAGGCACTCTGCCTCCAAGAAAATGCCTATGCCCCCCATATAACACCCCCCGAATTACCACTGCTTCTGAATCCCTGGTGTCTGGTGGCGGCAGCGGGTGGAGGAATCTTAAAAGTCCCATGTCTTAAAAGGGGTGGGAAGAAGAGCCGAGGCACGGCCATTGGGCGGCGCGGTGCATGCATGCCAGCCCCTTTAATTTCATGAATGTTGGTATGCTGGCCATTATATCCTGGTGGGCCAGTCTGGCCCTGGCCTCACCCTTCCTCTGCCCCTGCAAAGCGGGACAGAGGAAGGGATAGGCGGGACAGAGACCCAAAATCGGGACAGTTGGGGGGCATGCAATATTCTTTCTTGTGTGTTTCGGATCATTGTCCTACCTGACTCAATTGCGCTTAGTATTAGGTCCCAAACTAATGACATTCAGGATTTTCTGGTAGGTTCATGGTTCCATTAATTATGGCAAGTTGCCCAAGTCCTGAAGCAACACAGCTGCTACAGACCATCACAGTCCCACCATCATGTTTGACTATTAAAAACTGCTAGTGTTTACTTAAGTTACCTTTGTCATAGAATAATTAACTGTATTTTATATATATATATTATATATATACATATATATAATATAATAAAATCACTTTTATTTACTTAATATAATAATAACACCTCTGGAGGCCTTATATGTGGTGTATGTGAAGAGAAAAGAATTAAATGCTGCCATCTGCTGGTAAATCTGACTCCCTGTAATATGGCATTAATATTGCAGATGTCCGTGTGCAAAACATGAATTACATCACCCTGTTGATGCTGCAGAAGCCACAGGAACATATATACCAACACTGCTGTAGACATTAAAGGCAGCTTCACATACTTCTCGACCATTAACCTGATCAAAATTTAAATGTTATGTATGCTCAATTCTATTACAACCAATACTACCCCTAATTATTACTATAAACAAAACAAACAGTGTGCCTCCTGGGTGCCTCAGTGGGTCTCTGCATGGATGTTACCAAGATTGTGAGGGAATGCCATCTGGATGGAGTTAAACTGGACTTGTGGTAACCTGGGGTGACCTATAAACTCATCAGAGCCAGTGACACCAGGGAACAGATTCCAATACCCCCCCACACACTGATGCCACAGATGGGACAGTTTGGACTAATGGAGCATTGAGCAGACCGACCAATATCATACCTCCCAACATTTCAAAATGCGAAAGAAGGACACTTTTTTTTTAAATATTGCAGAACTCACCGGTACAAGCGATTCCACTTTACAATGTCGTGCTTGCACTTAAAACATGCTTCATTTTGCCAGCACAGTCATGCATATTAAAAATAACCAACACATTGAATTGAATTCCCATAAGGCTCAGCCAGACATACTACTTCAATGATGCTGGCTGAGCGTCATGGGAAGTGCAGCAACAGTAAAGCTGCAGATGCTAGGTGTGAACTACAATTCCTATGATTCTCAGCCAGCCAGGTGTCCACCATAATGCTGGCTGAGCATCATTGGAAAAGTAGTCAACAGCAGAAGAGATTTTTTTTGAATGAAAAAAGGCTAATGTTCTCCCAGGACCCCTACCCACTGCCTTTACACACACCTG
>VKOC01022573.1:0-10487 GCA_009364415.1 Spea multiplicata | reverse complement strand
ATGATTATCAGAACACAGTTAAAGATTTAGATTAAAAATTAAGTTTGAATTAAATTGGTTGGGTTTTTTTTGGTTATTTCTATTGTCTGTTAGGATTTAGTT
The DNA here is from genome assembly GCA_009364415.1 of Spea multiplicata. Lineage (NCBI taxonomy): Eukaryota > Metazoa > Chordata > Amphibia > Anura > Pelobatidae > Spea > Spea multiplicata. The sequence goes on along the minus strand of VKOC01022573.1, from coordinate 10,385 downwards.
TCCATTTTTATTGGTAGCCTGAATTATATTTTTTGTAATAAGATATATTTAACATTATAAAACTACCCACCAGCCATTTTATTGAGTAAAATTCTTAAAAATACAAATTACAAAAAGATAAATTACAGTATATATTCATGCATAGTTGCCCACTCTTTCTACCTGAATACCAAGGTGGACAACATCACCTGCAAGATAGAGCAAAGCAGCAACATAAAAATATCAGGCACCCAAAGACCTGCATAAATTATATACAGCAGAGGCTCATATTGCCCCACACTAGGCCCTAACATTACTTGTTTGAGCAGATCATGCATCACGTCATCCTTTCTGTATCCCCCTACTAGTTTAATGGGACATCAAGGTTGGAAATGTCTCCAGGAAATCTCAGGGACTCACTAAGCCTTTTTCTGGTCTCCTCTGATCTCTCTCTGCAGATGCCGAGACCATGTGGACAGGGAGTTTAGAGAGAGGAAGGGGGGCAGTATGTGAGACAGTGTCATGCAATAAAAGTTGCCCTAAATTATAACATAATCCTTCCTTATCTGCAGGTTTTTACTTGCATTTAATGTAACAAAATATTACTTAATGTAAGGAAGATTTACTTTACTGAGAGAGTGGTGGAGATGAGGATAAGATCCTCCCAGTGGAATTAACTCTGTATTAGGTTTGTGTTTTGGTTGAAATTTTTAAAAGTTAAGTTTCAGAGTGATTTGAGATAAGATTATTTCAGTAAAGATATCGTTAGTCTTTTTTTCTTGCTTCATGTAACCTCTTGAACCATGTCCTTGGTTGTTTATTTGGGGACTTTGCATTTGCTAATACTTAATAAGCAGCACCTGTTAGATTTATTGGACTCTGAATGCTTAATAGTGTGCCCACTTTGGATCTTAATCACATTTTCTGGGAATGTTACCAAAAAATGGTAATCATAGCTTCTTTAAGCCTGCCTGACCCCAGAAAAGGTAATATCTCGTACTTACTGACAACCATCCTAGATAATGTGTGAGAGGATTCAGCTATAGCAGGCAAAGGAATGACCAAAACAAACTTTCAGCAGTTGTGCCATTCATTTTTATTTGTTTCATTTGGGGGTTCCTCCGAAACAGGCACTTTGCGAATCTGAATGCATGCACAGCTTTCCCCAGGGCTGAAAGTATGAGACCATTGTGTAAACTGGGTGTAAATCAGAGAGAGATGTATGGTATTGAAAGCCAGTTTTGAATATATTTTTAACTACACCAAATAACAATGATAAAATATTTGTTTTAAGTAAAAATTAGTTTTCCAATATATTTACTTTTAATCTATTTGATAAATGTTTGTATTTGAATTCTGTTTCTCAGCCATAAATAAAATATGGGATAGGTAAAACATTCTTTTAGCCAAAAAAAAAGCTGTGACTTACTTCTAACACCTTATCACACAAAATAACATAACATTAATATGTCATTGTCAATGGAAGAACAGAAACCAGAGACTTTGCAATGAATCGTTTTTTTCTGTGAATAGTATGTGTGCCATCCCATTTGAGTTAATCTTCTGCTGAAACCATTGATAATGTCATGTTATTTGGTCTAGTTCTAATACCATAGGCAACTCTGCACTGAAACAAACCACAAGCCTAAAAAGTTTTGCAATTGTTTGTACATAAAAAATTGGTTTTAGACATATACAATAGTGCTTCCCTCTTATAAGTGACTGATTTGAAACCGATTTGCACATTATAGTGCTTTAGATGCAAATATTTCACTGTGTTTTGTATTATTGCATTTTTCTCCTTAAGCAAACGAGATATTTCATTTCTTTCCTCCAGAAATTCATCATATTGTAATCATTGTTGACTTGTCAAATAATGACAATGGAAAAAGAATTAAAGAGATCATTGATAAGTCATCCGCAAGTCACAACTGCAGATTTACTCATGCAAACTTCAGTTCCGTAGCCTGATGAAAAATGGGATTTGATGAAAAGTAAATGTTAATGTGATTCAGGCAAATGACAAATGCCTGCTCAAAATATAATGTAGGAAGTGTTTTATTATCATTTTTGAAAATATAAATAAATAAGGTTGTAATGAAACACGATATGTGTATACATGAAACGGGGAGGGAATGATTTGAAGCTGATTTGTTTTTTCCCCAACATAACCAAATAAAGCATATTCAGTTTAGTATGCTAAATTAATGAAAGATAAATGCATACCTTTTATATATGTATACTTGAGAGATTTGAAAATGTAATGTCCATCAACAATATCTTATTTTTTTAGATTTACAATATGAAAAAGCTTAAATATACATGTATTTACTCTTGATATAGAAATACCATTACATAAGTTATGGTGGGTAAAAGGTGATGAAAACCCTTCCACTTAAATTTTAAGGAATAGTAGAAGTATTATTAAACCCTCATCTACACACACCAGACAAGCCAGAAGGCTTGTTTTTCCCTCAGAAATCTCATGGTTCTTTCACAACCACAAGGGATTCTGGGTAGGCACATGCAAACAAGGTTAACAATTATCACCTTTGCCTCTATATCCACTTTATACATGGATTCCTTGAAAGTAATTGCCCGCTGTACAAGACTCAGGTAGTTCATTAAAAGAAAGATAGCCTGCATAAGACAAGATGAGGTTTATTCCTAAAAGTAGGAGTTGTCAAAAAGAGTTGCGGTTTTAACTCATCAACTACATTTGTGTGAAAAAGAAAGTGTAATTCTTTTAAATTCTATGGTTTTACATATGTTCCTTAGCAGGTCTAAAAATTAGGTAAATACAACCTCAGATGAACAACAACATATGCCATATTACACCGTGTCATGATTTATTCAACAAAAATAAAGCCAAAATGGAGAAGCCACCTTATGATTCAATAGCTTGTAAAACCACCTTTAGCAGCAATAACTTGGAAGTAATCAGTTTCTGTATGACTATCAGTCTCTCACAGAGCTGTGGAGGAATTTTGGTCCACTCTTCTTTACGACATTGCTTCAGTTTATTGAGGTTTGAAAGGCATTTGTTTATGCACAGCTCTCTTAAGGTCCCACCACAGCATTTCAATCGGGTTAAGGTCTGGACTTTTACTGGGCCATTGCCTTGATTATTTTCTTTTTCGTGTCGGACAGATGGCCTCACTTTTGACTCTAGAATGCTTTGGTAAACAGAGGAGTTCATGGTTGACTCAATGACTGCGAGTTTTTGGGCAAAACAAGCCCAAATCATCACCCCTCCACCACAGTGCTTGACATTTGATATCAGGTGTTTGTGCTGATATGTTGTATTTGGAATCACCAAATGTTGTGCTCTGCATTATGGCCAAACATCTCCACTTCAGTCATTGTTCCAGAAGTCTTTGTTCAGATGCAACTTTGCAAACCTAAGCAATTCTGCCATGTCCTTTGAAAGATAAGAGGTTTTTTTTCCTGGCAATCCTTCCAAACAAACCATAATTCAGTCTTTTTCTAATTGTAGTGTCATGAACTTTAACATTTAACATGCCGACTATAGACTCTGAGATGTAACTCTTTTTTTTTTGCAATATCTCTTGAGCATTGCATTATCTGACCTTGAAGTGAATTTGCTGGAACGTCCTGGGAACATTACATTATATTACATTTATTTATAAAGGGCCGGCAGATTCCGCCGCACTGTTGCAGTCAGAAGAACAATTTAGAAACATACAATAACACATACAATAACAAACTGGTGCAAAGGAGAAGAGGGCCCTGCTCTTGCAAACTTACATATATATACCATATGATGATGGTTGGGAGTACTGGGAAGGAATGTTGTACACTTCCCAGAACAGGTGGGTTTTCAGAGAGGTTTTGAAAGTCGCGTACGAGGCAGAAAGTCTGACGGAACGGGGAAGGGAATTCCACAAGAGGGGAGCGACCTGGGTGAAATCCTGAATACGGAAGTGGAAAGAGGTAACAACAGTAGGAGAAAGCCGCAGGTCGTGAGAGGAGCGAAGGGGGCGGGTAGGGACTTTGCATAGGAGGATAGAGATGTAGGGTGGTGCTGAGTTGTTGAGGGCTCTATAGGTCAGGGTTAGAAGTTTAAATTTGATTCTGAAGGGTATATGGAGGCAATGAAGTGATTGGCATAGTGGGGCAGCAGATGAGGAGTGGCGGCAGAGAAAGATTAATCTAGATGCAGTGTTGGGGATAGATTGAAGCGGTGACAGGCGGGAGAGGGGGAGACCGGTTAGTAGGCAGTTGCAATAATCCAGGCGGGATATCACAAGGGAGTGGATTAGTAACTTGGTGGTATCTTGCGTGAGGAAAGGGCGGATTCGGGAGATGTTTTTCAGGTGGAGGCAGCAGGATTTGGTGAGGGACTGGATGTGAGGGATGAAGGAGAGAGCAGAGTCAAGGGTGACACCAAGGCAGCGAACCTGGTCTGTTGGTTGGATAGTGGAGCTGTCAAGAGTAATAGAGATATCAGGAAAAGTGGACAGAGCAGATGGCGAGATCACCATGAGTTTGGTGTTAGAGATGTTGAGCTTTAGGTAACGGGACGCCATCCATGATGCAATTCCTGATAGACAGTCAGTTAGGCGAGTTAGAAGAGAGCGGGAAAGGTCAGGAGCAGAAATATAGATTAGGGTGTCATCTGCATATAGGTGGTACTGGAAACCAAAGGAAGAAATAAGTTGTCTGAGGGAAGACGTGTAGATGGAGAATAGCAAAGGCCCAAGAACTGAGCCTTGAGGAACACCAATAGATAGCAATAGGGGAGAGGAGCAAGTTCCAGTAAATGAGACACTAAAAGTACGCTTAGAATTGTAGGATTTAAGCCATGAAAGAGCCGTGTCACGCATGCCATGAGCATGGAGGATTTGTAGGAGGTGGAGGTGGTCGACTGTGTCAAAGGCTGCTGAGAGGTCCAAGAGAAAAACCAGTGAGAATTGCCCTTTCATTTTAGCTGCGAGGAGGTCATTAGTAACAGATTGCAGTCTCTGTTGAATGCTGTGGACGGAAACCGGATTGTAGAGGGTCAAGCAGAGAGTTTGAAGAGAGAAAGTTCGTTAGCTGATAATCGTTCCAGCACTTTGGGAGCTAGCGGGAGAAGTGAAACCGGACGGTAGTTTGAGGGGTATGTGGGATCAAGGGAAGATTTCTTTAGGATGAGGGAGATGATGGCATGTTTGAATGAGGATGGGAATACACCAGAGGAAAGGGAGAGATTAAAGATGTGGGTTAGGGCTGGGAAGATTGTTTTTAATGTTTTTCCACGTTTGAATAATCTTTCTCACTGTAGAATGATGGACTTTAATTTGTTTGGACATAGATATCCTTACTTGATGGGCAGCAACAATTGCTTCTCTAATATCATTACAGATGTCCTTCCTCCTTGGCATTTTTTTAACACACACCTGAATGTTCCAGGTCAGCAAACTGCTAAAACTTTGGCTTTTATAGAGGTGGTCACACTTGCTGATAATCAATTAATCAAGGCCATTTGATTGCTACTTAGCATATAAATCCCTACAGTGTACTTATTTTTTCCACACATGGCTTCTCAATTTTGGCTTTAGTTTTGTTGAATAAATCATGATACTGTGTCATGTGCTGTTGTTCATCTGTGGTTGTATTTACCTAATTTTTAGACCAGCTAAGGAACGGATTATTGTTATTATGTCCTGATATGTGAAACCATAGAATTCAAAGAGGGTATATTTTTTTCACCCAAGTAAAACTGTACTTAGAGCTTGACGGACCCTACATAATACACTTTTTAAACCAGTAAGATTTTCTTTTTTTTTAAAGGAGCATTAATTTAGCTTTGCTTTATGCAGGGCTCCCTCAGCCCTTCTTCCAGGAGCAGTCTGCAGGGATGACCCTTAATAATAACAAAGTCGGTGAATTGAAACCAGAACCTTACTGCAAACTTTCAGGACAATTGCTTCATTAGTGCATAAAACCAATGAGTCCATCCTTCATCTCTTCTCATTTGGGAACCATGATTGAATGACTACCCTTGAGCTTTAAGATGTCCATCCAATGTCCTCACTTATGATTGTTGATGGTTGTTACCACAGAGGTTAATGTGAAGATGATCAAGACAGAAAAAGACAGAGCAACAAAACTCAGGTAAAAGTACACATTATTTGTCATATGGCAGAAAGGATGAAAACCACCAAGCTCAACACTTAATGCCTAGACTAAGCATTTGGGTATGAAATGTGTCAGGAGTTACTGTGCAGTAGACCTGTGCAAATGGGCCAAAAACAATTCAGACATATTTTTAGCCCATTCGTTTTCAGACAGCAAATTACATTCCCTGCCCATTCGGTTCGTCCAGAAATTCGGGGGCATTTTTACACTCACCACTCACAAAACATTTTTTAATTACTACTAGAAAGCAAGGCTCTATGACAAAACTTCTGAAAAAGTCACCCTACTGAACTGGGTCAGGTAAGGTCTTCAGAGACCAAGCAAGTAAAATAACGTCTGTTTACATATGTGTCTCTTTTTGTTTTTATTAATATATCAATGGCATTTCTGTCTTCCTTCTGTCTCTAGGATTTGTACTCTACGAAATGAAGTGGTTTCTTACCATTTATTGTATTTCTTAGATTTTTATGAGCTAAGTGGCCAAATCTGTTTAATGTTTGACCTGCATCATACTGTATATTAAAGATCTGGGAGTTCTATTTATATTCATTTCTAAAATACTTTTGCAAGGTAGTAATGTTAAAGTTTGGGACTGCTGACATATGACATTAAACAATGCCAAGTATGGTTCTATTGTTTTACATTGAGATTAAAATAGTGTGATAAAAGAAAAACTGATCTTGTGTGGGTTATGCAGAGGTCTAAAATTAAGAAAAAAACACATAACATTGGGTCCTTAAACTCTGGTTATTGTCAAGCAATTTCCTCTACAAATTGACATATGGCCAATTTAGGTATTAGTCAGGACATGACACAGTGGAGTTTACTTCTTCTGGAGATGTGCCGAGGTAGCAAAATTCTCATTTATGGGAGACCTCTGATCTCTGACAATTTGTTTGAATACTATAATTTAATACAGTTCCTGGTGGACCGTGACAGTAGATGTTGGCTTGTTAACATTACCCCCAAAGTTTCTTCTGTCATCCAGATGAGAAATACTTTCTTTGCATATTTTTATTACATATGAAAAAGAGCAGTTTTCTTTCTGATTCAAAAGTAAGGGGAATACATTTTGTATTTGAGTCTAATCCTTCCTATTTGTGTTAGTTTCTTATTTAAACATTAGAAAGTTGTCTGCAAAAACAGAGTGCTCAGGCCTACTCTACCAACACTCCTTTACTGCCCAAATGAGACATCAGGATCTCCTTATATAACAGCCCTGAAAAGTGAGGGTACCATACCCTGTAACCTCACTCCATTCGAACAGTTTCTTCTGTGGACTAGTCAACCTGTGCATTACCAATACATCTTTTCAGACCCCATGCAAGGAAAACCTTATTTTGCCAGACTATGGGAGAGAGACCTCAATGTTATAATCTCTGATTCCCAATGGGAAAAAATATGTCATAGTCTAATAGGGGGTCAGATGTTCAAATGTGATGTAACGAAGAAGAGGAACAGGTTAACCCCTAAGGGCTAAGTAACAAATACTGCAATTCAAAAATATTTTTTAATTGGGAAAACGATTACTTCAAGCTGTGACATTGATGTGTGGCTATTCTTTTCATGAAGCCCCAAGTAGCCTACCATGGGAAATTCCCAGGTATGCTGACCTTAATAAGGCTGGTTTCAGTAGTAAATATTCAAATACTTCCTATATTTGGTATTTGATTTAACTCTGTACTAAACTTCAATATTAAAAACAGTATATTTAGCATGTTTATATGTCCTATGGAGCTAGGAGTAGTACATCTGTTTTATTTTTAGAATAAAAGATCTGCTATTTTTAAATCTTATTATACATTTTAATTAAAAGTAGATTTTTGTTTGTAAGGTAACTTGCAAAACAACAAAACCCTCTTGTTCACATCTGACGAGCAAGTGGGGGAAGACCTTTATAAATCTCCATGGTCGGAAGCATATTTTTGTAGTTCTTCGAAATTGCTTTGTGTAACTAGTAATTTTCTTGGAAAAAACCACAAATGATTTTCATACATATCCCCTAAAGCGTTGAAAATGCTCTATGTACACCACACAATTGGTTACCCTCAGAATGTAATTCAGAATAAATTCTGCTATACATTATAATATTTTTTTCAGATCATTATCTATTTTAAACCGCATCCCCTCAATCTCCTCTCATACAATAATTGCATATACGTGGGTTAAATGAGATCTGCTCATTTGTGTTTGGACTGGTTTTATGGTGTTCCACATTAAAATAGTTTACGCTTTTTGCTCCTCTATTATCCCCATGTCTATGTATTTACTTTACAAGCCACCCTCTTTTAAGAATGTTAGTTTGTTAAAAAAAGTTCTTAAATTAAGCTAAATAATAAAAAATGGCATTCATATAACTGCAACTAAACTATACTTGACAGAATCACATTGCTGGGCTTGCCCACAGACTAAATTTGCCTAGTAGTGGTGTATATATGTATAATGGCAAGCAAAACACAATCATTGAAGCACCAAAAATAATTTTTTTCAATTTCCCACCTAATCATTTTCTTTTTTTCCTACATCTTCTCTAAAAAAAGTAAATTTTCCTTACATTACATCTACATCCCTCCTTTACTTTGTAAATGTTTCTACCACATGTTCCTTCCTCTTCTTTCCTCCAAACGATACATATCGAGATAATCTTTCCTTATAATTATCCTGCAAGTCAGTAACCATTTTATTAGCCTTCCTATGAGCTTTCTCCAATGTGCCAGTGTACCAACATCCTTCTGGAGATAGGGTCCCCAGAACTGTACACAATGCTCTGGGTGACGTCTGACCAGAGATCTGTAAAGTGGCAGAACCACCTCCCTCTTTCTGCCACTAATGCATCTGGCTATAGAAACCAGCACCCTGCTTGCTTTTTCTGATGATTGATTGCATTGCCTGCATATGTTTAATTATCCTCACATGCCCCTTTTTGTTACTGACAGAACAGGGCCTCCAAAGCTATCTTCTGCCTTGGGACTTTTATGTCTCAAGTGCATTATTTTATTTTATTTTATTATTTTATTTATCAACATTAAAAAGCAGCTGCCATACTCTCAACTTTTCTTCTAATTAACTTAAATCACTTGTCATTCGGATTGTTTCACCAGGAATGTCTACCCTGTTGCAGACCTTTGTACCATCTGTAATAAGATTAAGACGTTTTGTCATATGTCTATTGAAAATATTTAAAAGTAAGAGTCCCAATACTGATTGTTGAGTTACTACCCCATAGTAACAAGACCTTCCTCCTAATATACACTATTAACTACAACTTTCTGTTTCTTGCAAATTCAAACATTGCCTTATCCATTCAACCATTTCAACATCCAAACATAAATACACTGCAATGTATTTAACGTCTTCTATGAGGGACAGTGTCAAATACTTTACTGAAAGCTATCTACTGCTCCTTTAGAATGATTTCCATTAATTTCCCTACTACTACTGATATAACACTTAATGGTCTGTAGTGGGCCGATATTCCCTGCTACCTCATTTGTGAAGTGGTACTACAATTGCCAACTTCTGATCTTGTAGAACTACTCCTATCTATAGCTACTGGTTAAATACGTCTACTAATAATTTTACCAGGACTCTCTGAAGCTGTTTTAATAACTTTGGGTGGATCCCATCAGGCTCAATGAATGTGTCTGTTTTTAGAGTTTTGGAGAGTTCAAGTAAAGCTAGTTATTTGATAAACATACATGGTCTACATATTTCCCTGTTTCGCTTAAGTATTTACTGAGGCAGTCAGCTTGATCTTTATCCTTATTTACATAACTCCCTTTATTTACCTTTCCATGTTTACTTTTCTTCTTTCATTTATATATCTGAAAAAGGTTTTATCGCCCTTTTTTGTTAACCTGGCAATTTTCTGTGTGTTGTCGCACATCTGATAATACATTTTGGCTAATCTAATATTCCTCATTCTGAGTTTGTTTATAGTTCCTTAACATTACCTTCTTCTCCATCAATATTTTTTCCACATCTGCGGAGTACCACAGTGGTTTCCTTTTTTTTAGTCTTGCTAACAAGTTTAATGCAATGTTCTCAAATTATTACATGTCTCCTAGAAAGATTCTCCTGGAAAGATATGTAGACAAGTATTTGATGGCCTGGACACCTTTATATGTCATAAAGGTCTCCAGGTTATCAAAGACTTGTCTACATATCTTTCCATTTTAGAAAAATCAGGCTTTCTAAAACGTAAAACCTTATTTTTAGTGTGGTGCGATGCAACCTCTGTCCTTATATTAAACCATTGATTG
>VKOC01022572.1:0-45436 GCA_009364415.1 Spea multiplicata | reverse complement strand
AGTCAGCCAGTACATGCTGAAACCTAGCTAGCTGCCACCCAGCATGTACTGGCTGACTTGGCATGATAGGAGTGTGATTGCTAGCAGCAATCACAGTCCCATCATGCCTAGGTTCCAGCACTTACACTCATACAAACTCATTTAAGCACCCTCCCCACCCCCTTACCTGCACTGCAGCTCCTCGATGACTTCAGCAAGACTTCAGCAGGGGGCGCGGCCTCCCTCTGCCTGGCTTCCGCTTCCTCTATGCAGTGCAGAAGACCCTCCCACAGGTAAGTAGCAGGGCTCGAGGTGCGGCCCGCGTAAGATCGGTTGCCTTGGCTGCCGATCTTACGCGGGCTGCACCCTCTCTCTCCTCCAAATTTTAAAAAAAAAATGTAAAAAAAAAACGGGATTTAAAGTCGCATTGCGACTTTATTCCAAATTCGGCAGGGGGGCAACAGGGGGGCAAGGATTAACCTAGGGGGGCAATTGGCCCCCCCTTGCCCCCCTGTAGCGACGCCACTGCCATGCTGTATGCCATCTGTGTCTGGATTGCAATATAATGATATGTTGATATCATTGATATAATGAGTCATGGTGTACCACCACCTGTGGTAATGCACTCTTTGTGAAAGTAAGTAAGTAAGTAAGTAAGTAAGTGTCCCTGAATAGCAGTTAGGAAATGTGGTCACCCTAGTGCCACATGCTGTGCTCTGCTAGAGATGCACCCCGGTGGCTGCTGTGTCCAACATGGAGAAGAGAGAAGTGCCATGTATCAAGCTGCTGCTTTTTTATATATTTCACCCAGCCTACTGGCTACAGCTCATTTACCTTGTAATGGAGGAGGACTGGAGACTTAGGTGCTGTCAACAAAGGTGATGCTGTCCCCTGACCTCTAAATAAAGTTTATGCTGTCTATTGAGAATACCGTTGCTTATGAGATTGACTTTAAAACATTTGCTAGGTTTGCACTGTTATATTTTATTTTGCACTATAATTTTATATTAGTTATTACTGGAAAGTGAGCATGGAGCGTGTTTTACATATTCATGGACTTTACTCACTAAAGGAAGTGTTTGCAGAAAAGTTCCTTATTCATTATGGAGGGGTAACACTAACATGAAAAATTTAGCTGGTCCTGTATAATGCATAATTCAATGTGTAAGGACAATATGAAGAAATGTCACTGATTTAACTACAGATTATACAGGGAGAGCAAAGCGCTTTTTGCAGCACAACTGAAACGAAATTTCCTCTCAACTCTCCCTTTAGTAAATAAACCCCTTTGAGACTTATTTACTAAACCCAAGTGAGATGCAACATTAAAGAGATCTAATTTAGACAGAGTTAAGACCCCCTCCTAATCCATGGCGAATTTAGTGAAATTAGATATTTTGGATACAATATCACTATTATTTTGGTTTCAAACCTAAGTTGCTAGCCATCCCTGGTGCTAAATGTGAAGCAACCAGCGGAAACTTGCAGTTGGGTTAGACTTATCTTGACAAATATGATCCAGTATCCCTATACACTGTTGCTAATTCTGACCTATATATATATATAGTGAGCTGGGATCATATAGCCACACACAGTCTTAGGGTTTAACATACCACACAAGGTTGTATATTTTAGAAATTATAGTGATTTTTATTAAAAGATCTTTTCCTTTCAAGAAATATTCTTGTCAATGCTTCTGGACATAAATGCAGTTTTACACACTGCTTGGACTCCCCACCACTGAATCCCTCACAAGGAACATTGTAGCTTCCTCCTGCTGCTCATTGCCAACAGATGATGACCCACCTGGGAGATCCAGAACACCCGGACTGGACTCCCCACCTGCTGAAAGTAAACTGTGTAGTGGAACACTGGCCCTCCCTTCTCTCCAAAATGCTCCATGGGGTTATCAAAAACACTGCACTGCAATATGTTCCACGAAACATAGACCCCAGCCTGCACCATGCCCCTCTCCCAGTCACAATATAACATTTTTGCACTTTAAGTATTTCTTCACAGAATGTAAAAGTAGGAAACGTCCTTCGTGTGATGCCAGAACGTGAATCATTTTGATAAACTCCTTGAATGTGAATGAATATCTTGGAAAAGGCCAAGTACACGGTCAGAAGGAAAAAGTCATGGAGAACTAGTTTTAGTCTTGTTTCCCACTACTTTTGTCTTTTACAGGCTGTTCTTTGGAATGATTCACTGTCAATGTAACAAATCTTTTCTGTTACATACCTCAAAGATAACTCTTTTCCTTTAAACTAGGTCCATTGTGACAAAAGACAATTACTACATATTCCTCCTTTCCTAGTCTTCCAGATACTGAACTGAATGTTGTTACATAATTGTAGTTCCCAGAAGTGCCAAGGTAACATTACTGCATTATACATGTTGTGAAGCAGTCACATTAAATATTTGTCTCAGAATCAACATAATGATGTGATTAATATAGCCAAATATTGGCAATTGGAACATAAGAGACAAGAGAAATGGTGAGCAAAGTGCACAAGTGTGAGTATTCCTTTCACAAACAAAATAAGGAAAATTGATACAGCCCTATTGGTCTAAGTGAAGAAGCTGGGGTATGCTGCTTGCTCCGCTCCCCGTTAACTAACATATGTGCTATAGCACACTCATCAACACTAACACACATGCTTACACTATTACATATTCACTCTTAACATAACACCCTTTCTTTATATCTGCTGTGTAAGTGGTCAAATCATTACTGCAGGAGCACATAATGTCACATTACTTTGTCATGAGGGAACCAATCCTATTTGGATTCGGCTTGTGTGAAGAACTTGGACCAGTCTGGGGGGGCTATTGCCCCTTACCAAAGGGCCAGTCCCTTAAGAAGATGAAAGTTGAAGTAGACAACCTAGAAAAAAATGTGAAGTCACAGCAGCTAGTTGAAGGACTAAGGGAATTACATTTTGCCTCAGAGGGTTAGGGTTAGGGTCAACATTATTTTCACCATAGACAACCTAAGAGTCGGAGTTGGAGGCAGGCGTAGGCAGGCATTTGTAGAGAATGTCATCTACCCAGCTCTTTTGCACAGCAGACCTATGGAGTGGAACAATGGTCCCTGTACACAAAGGGTGAGTAGAGAGCAACAGGAAACTGGCATAAGTTAACAGAAACAGCACAAAGGGAAGATTCAGACTAGCCAGAGGGTCAACAGCCAGGAATCAGCAATGTTACAAAATCTGGAACCATGATCGGAGTCAGACATGGCCAGAAGCCAACAACCAGAAATCAGTAACAGAAAAAAATCAGTAACGGTAATCATGGTTAGATATTTATTATTAAAAATCAGTGCAGACTTTAAAAAGAATGTTCAGAAGACACAAGTTAGGAGAATGCACTAAGATAAAACCCCTGATGGAGGAATTTGCTTCAGTTCACAATGAATTGCCAGATTATATTTTGGAATTTCAAGAAACCAAATCTACAAGCCATTGCTGCCAAGCCTCTTCCTCCTGACCCAGGCATTCCACTCGGCTGTTCATCAGTTCCTTCTTTTTTGAAACCATATGATGTTGCTTGAATTTGGTGGTTAGGAAATGCCTTCGTCTGAAACTAGATAAGCTATTCTATTGCCTACTACTAGGCATAGTTTTGATGCTGGGATGCTACCATGAATATCCCTAGCTTCCCCTTTGTCATTGATTGAATTTACACCTGATTTTATCATTATGGTACCAAAGAGGCAATACTAATATATTGAATCTCTTTGATAGAGAACACCTAGTAACTTTTGAAACATTGCATGAGAAATATTTAATTCCTAAATCTGACTTTCATATATACATGAGGTGTAGACATTTTCTTTAGTAGGGAACTAGTATTTCACTAATTATATAGGAATCTCCCCATGGGTTGATATCCCTATGCATTAAAGGCCCTTACACTTCCATAGGATATTGATGGCTCATTCTTGGCTGTTAAATGGCTATAGCGCCCTTGCTCCTATTTAAACCCAGAGTTCCACCTTATTAGTGCCCGCTCAGAGTCTTACTGTTGTTTGCTCTGGGTATTTGCGTTTTCTAGTTTATTGTGTATCTTACGTGTCTACCGTGTACCGAACCTTGGCTTGTCTTCTGTCCTCAATCCTATGCTGCCAGCCCCAACCTTGGATTTCCTTGACCTTGCATCTGTGCTGCATGTAAACCCTATAACCTCAGGTGCAGACTCCTGTTTAAAAAGTCCTGTGTAACTACTCCTCTGTACCCAGAGCCATCCTTAAGTGTTCTGGCGCCTGTGCGGACTACTCCTCTGGCGCCCCACCCGCCCAAAAAGAAAAGGGAAAATGGGCTCCCCTGCCTTCTAACTATCTACCACCTCTGCCCGTTCTCACTGCCTTCCCCCCTCCACTGCTCCTTGCTCACTATTCCTTACCAACCTCTGCCCTTCTCACTGCCACCCCCTCACTGGCGTCCCCGCCCTCTACCTAATTCTACCCCCTCTCCCTACTTCTCATTATCCTTACTTACCTTGTTGCGTCCTGCAGTGGGAGCGGGAGGCGTCCGTCTTCCCCCTCTGCCGCGGTGCGGCGCTCAGCATGAAACACCGCACCGCGACGCCCCTGCCCGGGACTTAAATTAAAACACCGTTTTTTTTGTTTTAACTTTATTTAACATCCTCCGTGTTAAATAAAGTTAAAAAAAACAAAAAAAAAAACGACGTTTTAATTTAAGACCCGGGGAGTCGCCCCTGTTGCCATGGCGCCCTGTGCGGCCGCACAGGTCGCACTCCCCTAAGGCTGGCCCTGTGTGTCCCTATTCACTCTCTGCAACCTGCCTCTGTATATCTTGTTCACTACCTAAATCCTGTCTACTATAATGTTTAATTGCACCTCCCCCAACACATTAATAAGGTTTTAGTAGCAGTATAAACTGCTTTGTGTGCCCACTATGTAGGAGGTGAGAGTAGGTTCTCACCGTATTGAGAGTATGCCTTGACGTGGCGGTTGAGCTTAATTATGCTTTGTCCAATTCATATAACCAAAACATCTTATTTATATTATATATATTATATATATTTGTTTCCATCTGTATTAGGATGAGAAGCGCAGAGAGTTTTTGTTTTTCGTACTACCTAAATCCTGTCTAATATATCAAGAGGGACAAATAAAAAACAAATTAAATCCAATATAATTAACCCTACGCCTGTTTACTGTAGTTATCCCTGCAGAATCATGAGGGGAGCTGGTGAGCAACAAATAGAGGTTTAAAAACCATATGCTCCATTACCATTGGGCAGACCAGCCACACCCCCGAATTCTAATTGGCAGGAAAGAGAGGGAAAAAAATGAGTTACATGTATTGATCTCTATTTTAGTTGCATATGTTGCAAATGTTACGGTTTATCAGATAGGGTTCTTTCTTTTCAAAGCGTTTATCAGCTAGTAGGGTTTTAGCACCCAATAATCCCATCTCTTCTCTGTTATTCACTAGAGCCAATATTTGTGTTTTAAAAGTAATAACTAACCAATAAAAAATGCATTTAAAAAGATAAGTAAAAAGGCTAACCTCTAATCTCTTTAAAGTTAAACATATTTACATAACCCTTATCCTATAGTAAAGGACTGTCCAAGGTTTGGTGAGTTACTGTTTATGTAATACAAAATATACAGGGCTACCTCTACTGATAAAGTAAATTTATTTTGGGCCCCCCAGGGAAAACTTTTAATTTATGGTCTAATGAAGTAAATGAGACACATCCTCTGTGTCTCTTTGTTAAGAATTATTACTAGGGACTTTCAAAAAGCTTCCACACTTTTTTAAACTATTTCAAAACAAATTACATCAAAAACAAGTTACACCACTTTTCTACCGTCGTTTGCGATGCAATTTTCCCTACGTCATACCAACTTTCCATCAGCAAAAAATGTTTTTAGTTGAACGCGTAACTACTGATGCACTTTGCTTTCACATAATCATCATGATGATGGATGCATCCACAGTGTACTCTGCCGCTTGTTTTAGGGCTCACAATGGTGAACCCACATTTCATCATCAGTGACTATCTTCTGCAGAAAATCTTCACCTTTTTCATGATAACAAGCCATGTGTCGTGAACAAACGTCTAAGCACTTGCTCTTATGCTCCTCTGTCAGCAGCTTAGGTACCCCACCTGGTGCACACTTTACTGAACTTAAGGCTGTCATGAATCAGGGCATAGGCAGATACAACACTCACATTCAGTTTTCCTGCAACCTCTTCAACTGTTGTTCTTCTGTTCTCACGAATCAGTTCCTGGGTTCCTTCTTCATTCCTTGTGGTCATGGCTGTAGCTGGACGTCCGGAGCGCTCTGTATCCGTCACACCAGTAAGGCCATTTTCAAAATTTTCAATCATACTGAGCACACATGCGAAGATGAATTTGTTCTCCCGGCACACCTTTTGCTCACAAAATGTGTATGACTGAACAATGTTCCTCTTCTGGTGCAATTTTATAAGTTTCGCAGCCATCTTCAGTTATACTAAACTGCAAGGGCAGCCAGCTTGTCAGACAGAACTAGTCACATGACATGCTAAGACACGATATATAATATATAGCTATATTTAGTTTAATAGTCCACCACTTGTCATCTCCTCACCTCCCCCTTTCAAAGGCTACCAAGACCAACCAACAACCATCAGTATCTTAACAAAAGAGCAGAGATACTCATAATTAATCAGGCAGATCCTGAGAACACAACATTAAAATGGTTGATCTCATAGTATGCACATAAAGTGGGTTATTATTCCAAACATATTGCATATTTAAACCATAAAGGCCATTACCAAAAACTTGTCTAACCATCACCCTTGCCTCTCAGCAGAAAAAAAATGCGCAAGGTGGTACCTGGTACATTGGGACCAAGGTCTACATAGAGACAGCTCTGCTTCCTCGGGAACCACTCTCTATATTTCAAATAATGCAGGGTAATTAGATTATGAGGAATTAAAGATGTGGTCTGTGTTTGTAGAAGTTTCAGTAAATATTTAAGGGGTGCAGAAGATCTAAAGTAGAGCTGCTGACCACCTTATCAGAAACACTGACAAATGAACCTGAATATGAGCTAATTACATGTCCAGGGATCTGATTATCTTCTTAGTTTTGAATAACCTCCAAATAATTTGACAGAACTTGTATCATATAGGTGCAGGGCAAAAATCTGTTCAATTCAGTTCAGGATATTAGCATATTCATGTATATCTATGTGACGAGTCTCTGGAAAAATGTACAGAGAACTGTGATAAGCTTACTTGGAACCATCCTGATTTTACCTGGATCAAATCAAGATCAAGAAACAGAACAAGCAATGAACAGGGAGACAAGGCAAGAAACATAACCAGGCAAGATATACATAATACAGGGCACTACATGGAACAAGACAAGGAATACTCAAGATCAAACATGAACAAGACAGGACACCCCTCGACTGGGGATACAAGACAGGACAGGATACCCCATCACAGACTGACACACAAATACAGGAACTAGCCTAGAACTATATAATAACTATTGGAGATTCCGTCACATCTTATGGCCATAGTATGCTTAGCCCACCACCAGTGTTCCCTCTAAGCTGTGCGCTTGTGCGCGCGCACATAGCTTTTTTAGAGAGCGCACACGTGCAACAATTGTGCGCACAACAGTTTTTCCCAATAAAAGAAAAAAATATATATTTTTTTTGATACTTTATGCGGTGCGGATATTGTGCGCACAAAATTTTGGCTCTGGGAACATTTTTGCACAAGAGAAATTTTCTGCGCACGCCACCTAAGAAAAATTAGATGGAACATTGCCCACCACTACGCCAAAGTACTCCAATGACGGTGGGTCATAACGCTAAACCCTGCTTACAGAGGTATGAAACAAACCAAACAAGAAATCTAAACACATAGCAATAAGACATACCTTTAGACTGCAGACTAAGACAAACATAATGGGTGGGGCACACCTATGAAGCGAAGAGCAGAACTAGAAACAAGGAATGGAAGATCAGAACAGAGAATAAGGAAATCCAGGAATTAATTGAAGCAAAACAGGGAAACAGAAGCAAGATTGAGATATGCAGCTCCACAGCCTGGGTAGAACGTGACAAACCTAAAATGCAGAGATATCCTTCAGCAGGAAACTCTTATTTTGCTAAAGAAACAGGAATCTCTCCATGGGTTGCTATCTCTATCCAAAAAAAACCCCCTTAATTACTGCAAGCATATATCTATTTGCTACAACAGTTTATTACATCACCTTGAATCACAAACATTTTATTTTGTGACCTCCTTGGAAAAAGAGTTAAATAAAGAATTTCCCCTTGACACAGGGACTAAGGCTAAAAAAGTATACATGGCTTCACAGATGCCTCATCACTTTGCTGGAGACTTTGTCAGGAAAAGGGTCATATGTTGCACATTTGGTGGTCTTGCCAATATCAAACAATTTGGGGAGGAGATTTCTTAGACCATTCAAGTCTTACATTTTCTAATAAATGTTAAATAGCTTTACTTCACTTCTTGCTGGAGTACATTTCACATTTTGAAATTGAAGGTTTATTTCCTCTTGGTTATAGCTGGACGTTGAAAGTCATCCTCCTCCTCCTCATCTTTGAAAAACGTATTGGACTTCTGGCAAATGGAATAAATGTCACACACACTCTCATTAACAGCAACAATTTGTTCCCCCTCTCTTTTATTTAAATTAACTTGGTTATTGACATGTTTACTGGATCTGGAAATTAATCTACAGTTTACATATTACATATCTGGGTTTTAGCTCCTGTCCTTCGAAAACATGTCCTGGAGTATAAAGTGATGAATATACTGTATGTTGGTCAAAGTGCATTGGTGCTCTGTAGATTGTGGCCTTAAGCAACAAAAGGAATTTGAATTTAGACAAATGAATAACTAACCAATAAAAGATAAATGTAAAAAGATAAGTAAAAGGCTAACCTTTAACCTCCTTTAAGTTAAACATATTTACATAACTATTAACCTATAGTTAGGGACTGTTCAAGGTTTGGTGATGTATTGTTTGTACCCAGTAATAAATATGTTATGTATAAAATATGACAATACTATATTTTGTTGTATATGTATAGATACCATTTGTCCAGCTAGATCCTATCCTACTAGATAGAGCTATACTGTGAAATGTACTTTTCTTTATATATTTACCAGAGTTTCAATTTTGATTAATATTGTTCTTATCAGTTTAATCTGCTGGTTGATGAGCACCACAGTTCATCAACCAGGGGTGAGCCTATGTTTTTGTGGTGCCTATTTATTTGACCCATTAATTAATACGTACACATACTAGCACACAATCTTACTCTAATACCTACTTACACCACACACTTACACATACCTACACACTCTCTCTCTGTGTCCCACTATACATTAACACCCACCTGCACACAAATGTGCTAAAATGAAATACTAAAGCATATATACAAATATATAAACACATGCATGCTAATGACATACAGTAGCACACACTCAAACATCATACGGTAATACTTGCAATAGCACCGTGCACTGACATACACACACTGACTCAAATACCATATAGTTACACATACACTATGCACTCTCTAACATAATACAAAAGCACATAGGGCTGCAACTAACAGCCCTAGTTGGCCGATTATTTTTTCAATTAATCGATTAATCGGATAAAAAAAAAAATATGCACATTTTTCATTTAATTAAAATAAAAACGTATAATTTACATTAAGATGTGTCATTAACACTTTTATCTCTGTATCACAATGACATTTCTTTATTTGCCTTCTTATTTTACTGACATAATAATTAAAGCTATATTTTAAAGGTACAAGAACCCAAAACACATTATTTCTCCAAAATACCAAAAAAAGTTTTACTAGTAAATATTAATTCATGTAAACTATTTTTTCATATTTAATAAAAACTGTGATTGAGAGAAATGCTTCTTGTTTATATTTTTTTTTATTTGCCAACCTGCCCCGAGTTATGCACACCTCACCCCCAGCTTGCCACTCTGCCCCCAGAAATGCCTTATACCTCCTATATGACAGAGATGCCACTGTGCCCCCTGATATCCCTTATACCTCCTATTTGCTACTCTGTCCCCTGATATGCCTTTTACCCCCGATATGCCTTATACCCCCTATATGCCACTGTGCCCCCCTGATATAGCTTATAGCCCCCTATATGCTACTGTGTCCCCCTGATATGTCTTAAAGCCCCCTATATGCCACTGATATGGCACTCTGTCCCCTGATATGCCTTATACCCCCTTATATGCCACCATAACCCCTGATATGCCTTATACCCCCTATATGCCACTGAGATTACACTGTGCCCCCCTGATATCAGAAAAACTGACAGCGCTAAAATAGGTATAAAAATGTTTTAATAAATATAGACAAAAAAAGAATAAATAATACACAATACAAGATAAATATATATAATATATGGACAATACAAACAATAATTGTTGACAACGATTTTCATAATTGATTATTATCGATTTTATCGATTCGTTGTTGCAGCCCTAAAAACACACATACTCTAAAACCATAGACCATCTCCTCTTAATCCCCAGCTCGCACTGCTCTCCCTCCCTTTTGGAGTGTTTCTGTGGGAATTTTTGTCCATTCATCCAGTAGAGCATTTGTGAGGTCAGGCACTGATGTTGGACCAGAAGTCCTGGCTTGCAATTCAGTTTATCCCAAAGGTCTTCGCTGGGTTGAGGTCAGGGCTCTGCACGAGCCAGTCTAGTTCTTCCACACCAAACTCATACAACCATGTTGTTTATCCTGGGGCACAGTCATGGTGGAATAGAAAACGGCCTTCCCCAAACTGTCGCCACAAAGTGGGAAGTATAGCATTAACCAAAATGTCTTGGTATGCTGAAGCATTAAGATTTCCCTTCATTGGAGGTAAAGGGCCTAGCCCAACCCCTGAAAAACAGCCCTAAACCATTATCCCTCCTCCACCAAACTTTACAGTTGACACAATGCAGTCAGGCAGGTAATGTTCTCCTGGCATCCTCTGGTGCTTATGATTGTACTTGGTGATGTGAGGTAGAGGACTGCATTGGGAGGCGGGTCCTACGGGAGAGGAACACCCACATTGCGGGAGCGGGTGGGATTGGGCATAAAAACAGCGGGAGCGGGGGCAGGATTAAAAAAGCAGTCACGCGCAGGGCTCTAATGTGAGACTTGCATGCAGCTGCTCGGCCAAAGAAACCCATTCCATGAAGCTCCCGCCGCACAAAAACTGTTTGGCTTTCCACTTCCTGGCTGAGTTGCTGCTGTTCCTAAACACTCTCACTTTCCAATAAAACAACTGATTGAAACACCTGAATTCAATAATTAAGTGTCTGTGTCCCAATACTTTTCTCCATGTAGTGTAACACCCCTAGTCTTTTGGGCCTACACGGATACAAACTTTCTGGCAAGCAGTAAATCACTATGTGGAAACAAACACATATGGCCTCATTCCTGCCATCGTCATAAGTTTGCCTTTTTTGGGCTGTATGAGGAGTAGATGGAGGACCAATTTTACACAATTATTTATCCTATACCACATCTTCTTTATTATTTTTATAAATAAAACAGTATGGGACTGGTGGCCCCACAAAAATAAAAAAAAGATATACCAAGCAATTTGTATTCACAGAAGATCAACTATTTCCTTATCTATAATTGGTGGGGACCAATGATGGAGGTGACAATAACACTGGTCTTTCTTCATCAGTAAACAAAAAAGAATGTGGAAATACATATCTGATTTCTAGATTACATCTGTGGATGATGCCGAGCGCTATTTTTAGTAATGGTGTGAAATGTTCCTTTATATTATTTTTATTTGTTTGGTCCCATGGGCATTCTTTGGAGGGGTAGCAGTAGACAGGCCCAGATGGAGTCTCTAAGGATAAAGTTTAGTCAGCTTTAGTCTGTACATACATTGCTACAAAACTACATTCCTTTAGCTAACTGTAAACAAGCAAGTATTTAAAAAGGTAAATTAGCTTCAGGCAAGAGTACTAAGTTTAACCAATGCATTTCTGGCTGTAATGTGTGCCTCCGATATGTTTACATTTAATTTCCCATCTTCCCCATATTGTGTATTTGAGTATTTCTTTGTAGGATGTTATTTAAAACTGCTTTGCATACCTGGGAACTCTCCGGGTTTGACCCGGAGATTGCCGGGTGAGCGCTGCTCCTCTGGTTCTCTGGGTCAAGACCCAAATCCTTGGGTCTTGACACGCACCGCTCCCGGCCCATCTTTTCCTTTAAATGGGGGTGTTTCCCGCTGCCGTCAGTGGGAATGCCCCCGGTGTCAGTGGGAATGCTGCCAACGTCCGTATGAACTCCCCCAACCAACGTAAGCGGGACCGCCCACCGACAGTCTCCAGTCCTGGCTGCATCCCGCAAGGGAAGGCTCCGGGTAGCCGGAGCCGAGAAGTTCCAAGGTATGCTGCTTTGCCCTCGATATTTTGATGGCAAGTTAGAGTATTTTACAGGCTAACATTTAATTAACTTTGTTTTTATTCCAGAAGCATAAAGGTTATATTAAGATAAGGACTTGGTGTGTGAACTCTCTACTGTTATGTTTTTATGGCTGATTTCGCCTATATAATCTGCCTTTGGTCTTGTCTTAGATTAAGGATAGCATCTCAGCAGAAAAAAAACAGTGCAAGATGGTACTTAGTACATTGGGAGCAGGGTCTACACAGAGACAGGAACCCATCTCTATTTTTCAAATAATGTTAGATAATTAGATTATGAGGAATTAAAGGATAACACAAGATGTGGTCTGTGTTTGTAGAAGTTTCAGTAAACATTTGATGGGTGCCAGTCTCACAAGTATTAAATACGGTCTGAAGGAGAGCAATCTTCATACCAGTTCATCAGAAACAATGATAGATGAACCTGGATATCAGATATTCAAATGTCCTGGCATCTGATAATAATTTGATAGACAGAGCTTCAGGGCTGTAGGGAGGGTGAGGGGAATGAGGCACTCGCCTCAGACAAAGCTGTGCGCCCAATTAGCAGCTCCAGCCTGCAGGACTGGTTGAGGAGATCACAGGCCCCGCGTTCTATGGGCCCAGTGGTAAATCACATTACTCTCATGCAATGTTATTCACCAGCTAGCATTAGGGTGCGCAAGGTCACTGCAGACCTCGGCTTCCGTGCTCCCTAATCACTATGAGCCTGCAAATGATGCCAAGTGCCACACTCTGCATCAATAGCCCGCACATAGTGATTAGGGAGCACTAAAGTAAAGGCCTGAAATGACAGACCAAGCGCTCCCACTACAGGATGGAGAATGAGAAAGATAAGGGGTGTAAGGGCAGTGTATGTATATATATGTGTGTTTTTGCAAGCTTGTGTGTGTAAGAGCAGTGTAGGTATTTGTGTGTTTGTAAGCTGGTATGTGTATGCGCATATGTGTGTGAGAGGGCAGTGTATGTGTGTTAATAGGAAGGTGTGTGTAAGGGCAGTGTATGTGTATATTTGTGTGTTTATGGACAGGTGTGTGTAAAGACAGCGTGTGGGGCAGTGGTGTGTAAGGGCAGTGTATGTGTATATATGCATGTTTCTGGGCAGGCGTGTGTAAAGGCAGCGTGTTGGGGCAGGCATATGTAAGGGCAGTATATGTGTGTTAATGGGCAGGTGTGTATGTAAAGGCAGTGTGTATGGGCAGGTTTGTATAAGGCCAGTGTAGGTGTACATGTGTGTTTATGGGTAGGTGTGTGTAAGGGCAGTGTAAATAAAAAAAATCTGTAAAAATAATTAGCTGGGGGCATAATTTTCCATTCTTACCTTGAGCGCAAAAGGAGCTAGCTATGGCTCTGCAGAGCATGTATTATTTTTTTTATTCTATAGGTTCAGGACAAAACCTATATATCCTTTAACATAGTTTCCATTAATTTCCCCACTACAGATGTAAGACTTACTGGCCTGCAGTTGCCCGACTCCTCCATTTGCTAATTTCCAATCCCCTGGGAAGACTTGTGTTACCAATGATTCGTTAAATAAATCTGTTAACAGTTTTGCTAGTACACCAGCAAGCTCTTTTAACAACTTTGGGTGTATCCCATCAGGCCCCATTGACTTATTTGTCTTTACCTTAGACAACTGAAGTAGAACCTCCGCCTCGATAAACTCACATCTATCAAATGACTCCGCTTTGTGATAAGCTTACTTGGAACATTCCTGAATTTACCTGGATGCTCTGGAAATCAGAACTGATTACCAGGTCTCCAGGTCAGTGTGTTTAATCTAAGGGTGGGGGAGCTGTGTTTGGCACACTTTCCAGCACATTTTGTGGGGTCTATGCATGGCTAGTTCCTCCTCCACACAACCTTTTAGACACCTATAAGAGGCAGGAGATCATAACTGATAAGTACATGTAAAAATGAAATTATTAATATTATTTAAAAAATGTGGCACCAGATCAGCAACACAGGAAAGGTCTTTCATTATATTGAGACTTGGCCACATGCCTTAGGCTTTCAGTGATAAAACTACTAAATAACTTACACAACTTGAATTATTGAAACAAGTTAAAAATACAGCGTACTATAAGCTATTTAAATGAAAACACAAGATAGATTTTTTTAAATGTTTAGAAATTTTCAAAACTATTCAATATATTCAATTATGTTAAAGCCTAATTCCCTTTACTATGATCTTATACTATCTTTACAATGTGTTCTTCCTATCTGTCAGCAGATTGCATATCATGAAGCACTCTTATCTGCTATATGGGTTTGTACTTTAACAGCGTGAAGGTCAACACGTGACTAGGGCAGATGTTCAAAATACAGGCAAAAAATCCAGATGTGGCATATCTCTTTCATCTTTCTTTAGATATGGTCTTTTTGTGCCTTAAAAATTGACTGAACTTTTTGCATGCTTCACAGATCTTTGAAACAAACTTTATGGTATACAACTTTCTCTTTTTATAATGGACTAAATAAGCGGCTAAATGTTCATAAAAAGGGAAGGTGTACTAAATATTAAGATAAACTTAATGTGGCTAAAACACACCAGATTTCAAAGAAACAAATATTAAAACAAAGATCCTCATCATTATTCCTCATCATTATTTCTTTACTAAGCGTTTGGTACATTTAAAGAATTACGAGGAAGATCTTGTTATGGTCTGTTACTCAAGCATCTAAACTTAATCTGATCTTGGGACCAATCATTTTTAATATTTTATATTACAAAAGGTATTAAGTAAGGTTTGCCTGTTTGTATGATTATACAAAGGCCTGCAACTGGGTAGACATTCCTAGTGGGACAAGATGAATGGCAAGTGATTTCAGTAAACTAGGAGAGAGAAGGAGAGGGACCTGGGAGCAACTTTTTCTGAGGACTTTTTTTACTGCTTATAACTACTTCTTGGCTTCCGGTAATCATTTTGCTCCTGATGAAGACAATGTCTATGTTGATGAAACGTGTGTCGGGGGTGTAACTTTTTTTTTTGCTTCCAGGAATTTCAAACGTATTCCTGGCATTGTCCAGCAGTGTGCATAGTTCATCCTTGATTTTGCTGACATCTGGGAACCCATCATTGACCCTCTCCCATTACGTGGAGAGCATGTGGGTAGTTTTTATTTCACGTACAAACAACTATGACATGGTAACATGTTTCCACCATTTATTTGACAGACAGTGTAGAAATTCCCATTCCCCGTTCCTTACAATAAATCACTAGTTTGTGGTGGAAAGTTAGTTTGTGATTCATTCTCATCAGGGAGAGTTTCAGCTTTATTGCAGGGCCTTTATTTTATTATTTTTTTAAATTTTGAATATTACTTTTTAATTTCTACTGATTATTTTTTTTTCTAGTAAAAGGTTTTAAGGAGTTAATAATTAAATGTTATGTTTTAATTTAGTGACACCATACTTTTTGTATCTGTTTAGAATTTAGAATACCGCTGATTTTTATTTTATTTGTTAGAGCTAATGCAATAAACATCACAAAAAGCAAGCAGGGTGTGCTGGGTTGCAAAGCAAGAAGTATTAAGTATTAGTATTTGCCATTTTACAGATCTTTGGCCAGACCTCACCAAGAGTATTGTGAAGAGTTCTGGTTTCTAACATCCACCAGCTCCGTGATGTCGTCATGGAGGAGTGGAAGAGGACTCCAGTGGCAACCTGTGAAGCTCTGGGGAACTCCATGCTCAAGAGGGTTGGAAAATAATGGTGGCCACACAAAATATTGATACGTTGGGCCCAATATGGACATTTCCAGTAGGGGTGTACTCACTTTTGTTGCCAAGGTTTAGACATTAATGGCTGTGTGTTGAGTTATTTTGAGAGGACAGAAAATTTACATTGCTATACAGGCTGTACACTCACTACTTTACATTGTAGCAGAGTGTCATTTCTTCAGTGTTGCCACATGAAAAAATATAATAAAATATTTACAAAAATGTGAGGGGTGTACTCACTTTTTTGAGACACTGTATATTGAATGTATAACTAGTCACAAAGACTAAGAGCATCGCCCTCAAATATAGATCGAGCATTTGCAAAATCATGGAAGGTGCTTGAAATTGGGCAAAACATATTCTGAAATAGGCAGAACTTCAAAACAAGAAGTCATCGCTATGACCTTCTACATATCGTTAAAATGGCACTTACGCTGTGAATCTCTACATTTAATCATATCCATTTGTATACCAAGACATGCAAGCAAGGCTGTAGCAAATGGGGGCTACGTGGTCTAAAGCCGCAAATCTCAACATCAAAGCCCCAAATGAAGACTGTAGGGCTAAATTTCTTTTGGCGCTATGGGCTGGCTGGGGGGATCATGATTTCTCTCTAAAAAGCCCCAAATTAATGCAGAGCACTGGGTTATGATGCCATATCCTGGCACTCGGCACCAATGGGGTACATTGGGGGATCTACCCTGGGTGCCCCCAACAATCCCCCGTCTGACCTGGTCCGAGCTGGTCCAGGTTGGACCAGCCCTTTGTGAACAATTTTGTTATGACCCAGGGTGGCAGGAACAAAGCATGGTCACATAAAGCAACATATTGTATATATGTGTGTGAGCATGTATGTGTATGCATAAGGGCAGGGGAGGGCTTGCAGCCTACGGCCTGGTTGGTAAGTTTAGTCAAGTGGCCCATTGCGCGGGACGCCTGAAGCCACAATTTAGTGCCACTAATCCTTTTTAATAAGATATGCAGATTGAAATAGATGAAATAACAGAAAACCTTTACTTTTCCTCTCACTGATTTCTGAGCCTAGAAAGTGTTGTCCTTTGAAGTGACCAGAAATTCAGGAGGGTGTTTTATCTCTGGATAAGTAAAAATTAAATATTTTAATTTATTCCTACAGTAAGTAAAGTACCAGGAAACAGATGACCAAATACACGCCAGGACAGGCCCTGCCACATCGACATCAACACAGGCTCTGCCACGCCGACACCCAAACACACAACACCAGGACAGGCTCTGCCACACCAACACAAGAACACACACACCAGGACAGGCTCTGCCACACCGACACCAAGACACCAAAACACCAGGACAGGCTCTGCCACACCAACACGAAAACACACAGGACAGGCTCTGCCACACCGACACCCAAACACACACACCGGGACAGGCTTTGCTACACCGACACCCAAACACACACACACCAGGATAGGCTCTGCCACCCACCGGACGTGCTAAGCTACAACCGAAAAAAGGGGATTTATCCCCCCAGCCTGCCCCTTGCTTTACTATTGATTTATGTAATGCCTTAGCTTCCCCCCTTGTGATGCTGCCAGCAATATGGGGGATGTATATAG
Organism: Spea multiplicata; assembly: GCA_009364415.1. Classification (NCBI taxonomy): domain Eukaryota; kingdom Metazoa; phylum Chordata; class Amphibia; order Anura; family Pelobatidae; genus Spea; species Spea multiplicata. The sequence continues at coordinate 27,644 of VKOC01022572.1, read as the reverse complement.
TATATAGTTCATTCCTTCCATACATCCCCCATACTGCAGGGCAGCATTTTATCTAGGAAGGTCAGCAGAATGTAAAAGTTATATGTGTCAATGTGGTCACCCTAATGCCCCCAGCTAGCCCCACATTGTATATTTATCCCACCAAGCAGCCAACCCCCTTTAGTATTGATTTATGTGATGCCCCCAGCCAACACCCCTTGTGAATTAATGGCCCTGGCCAGCACCCCCTTGTGAATTAATGCCCGCCCCTTAGCACCCTGATTCCATTCACAACACCCAGATTGAAAGCATAGGACTTGCCACCTTTGACCCCAAACAACCTGCCAGTGGTATCCTCAAACAGCCTCCATATGCAATGCTTTCCCCCCCAGTTACACATCCATGCAATCACGCTCATTTACTCATTCACAAACATTAATTCACTCATTCATATATTAATTTCCTCATTCCAAATACTAATCATTGACAGATACTCATTCAAACATCCTCCCCCACCCCCTTACCTGAACTTCAGATCTCTGTGTTCCGCAGGGGCCACTGCTTTCCTCTGCGTTGCTCGCACTCTGGGTGAACAACTTCTCTTGTACAGCCTGGGGAAGCAGGAATAGAACAGAGTCATGTGGAGTGACGTAAAGTCACGTGACTCCGCTGGGTTCCTGCTTGTCCTGGACAGAACAAAAGATGTTGCTTGCACCCTCACAGGCGAGCGGCAGTGCCCCTGTGGAAGTGATCTCTGGGGTTGGGACCCCTATGATCACTGTTGCTGCTGGCTTTTGTCCCGCATTATAGACAGCCATGGCGGTCGTGCTGTAAGGGTGTGTAGGTGTGTGTGTGACCATGGATGTGTATGTGTAAGCAAGTGTTAGCAAGAGTATCTGTGCATGCTTATTGGCATAAATGTGTAAGTCTACAAGTGTGAGAGTGTGTGTAAAAATGTGTGCCACTGTGTGTGTAAGTTAACAGGAAAGTTGGGGCAATGGCAAATATAATGAATAATACGAGAAAGACAACGGTCTGAGATAAAAAGGAGGAGAGATATAATGAGAAATGAGGAGGGTGATAAGAAGTGGGAGAGTTAATGAGAAGTGGGGAAGATAGAGAGAAAAGGGAGATATTAAGTTAAATCAGAGGAGCAATAAGGTGAAATGGAAGAGATGCAATAAATAAAAAAGAGGAGGTCTAATGAGAAAGGGGGAACAAAGGTAAGGTAAAAGAGAAAAGGCAGAGGTAAAAAACATTTGCAAATGGAAACATCACAAAAAATGTAACGCGACTACTCATATTTCATATGCATTAGAGTGCACATGAAGCCTGTAGTGTCCCTTTAATGGAAGATGTAATTTTTTACACACTTTCTACTGTTTTTTATACAATTATTAACATTTAGGGCTATAGAATACTATCATACCCACCAAACATTCTGAAATCCCAGACAAGATTCACATCAGGAGAGACAGAGCAGTCCGCCCTTCATTAAAACGTGAATCTGGGATGTATCCTGTGTAGGCATATTTCACAGACCTTTTTAGACCACTTATACCTGAAATACAGGAAATATTGCTTAGTTTTGGTCAGAACCTTGACGTCTATAATAAAAGCCACAAAGCAGTAGCAAAAATAAAGATCATATACAAAGCTACTTATTTCCAATGATAAATATACATTGAAGAACATGTTTTTTTTTAGTTTGGTGGTATATAGCACCAATAAGGTATTAGGTTACAAACATCACCTATACACCAACTTGTTCATCAGAGACTGATGTTGAAAAGTCTGATTCTATATGACTTCTGATCCTTCTATAGTAGCTGAGAATTTCCCAAGAAATGCAGAGAGACCTGAAAATGCTAAATCATTACAATTATTTGTTTTCACTTTCATTGTTCTCCAACGCTCTATTTCTTCTCCCTCTCTCTAGGGGGAGCTTGGGCTTACGGGATGGCTGTTATATTGCTTGTTTGAGATGTCTCTTTTGAACTACACGTTGGTTAGCTCTGTGGTATTTATACTGAATGGAGAGGTGGTTATGAAGACAGACCAGTGTTTCTGGGTAGCCATAGGAAGAAGCAGACCCTGCATGCTCTCCAGAATTAGTAACTGCTTGTAGTTTGGGGGGAAAAATGCAATGCAACCAGGACCTGGATTTTTATCTGAGCTTAATTCTATGCATTATTGCAGTATTATTTTTAATTACTCAAATCACTTTTCCTGCTCCTTATGGGAAACACGTGGAGAGTGAAAAGAAAAATGCCCACATCATGGTGCCAGCCAAGTATGGCTGGTTTATCCAGGAGTTACCCTCATTCTTGGTGCCACTGCTGGTTATACTATACAGACAGCAATGCAGCTCATTGGGCTGCAAGCTGCTCCTTTTCATGTTCTGTGGACACTATTTTCACAGGTAAGTTCTAACTTAGTTATACTTAATACCTTGTAATTGTGTATTGATTTCTGGTAGTGCTACTAATAACTAATACATTTTTGTGTAGAGAAGCTATGATTATAATATGTATTATATATTATTACGAATTACTTAATAGACTATATTATATCTATCAAAAAAGCAAGTGAGTTTATTAAGTAGTTCATTCAGTAAGATTTAAGATTATTTTAGTGTATGCCTGTAGTTTTTAATAGCATGCTTCTGTATTCTTCCTTCCTGGTATTTTCAAAATGATCTTTAAACTTCTGTTTTTTCAATTTGTCTAATATATCACTTTGTTATTGATGAACTTATTCTTGGGTGTATTGTTTATTTTGAAAAAAGAGTTTTCAGTCTACAAAGAACTATGTTTTACAGTGTCAGATTGCAAGCTCAGGGAACAGGGTGTGTTTTGTTTGAAACCTGGAAAAAAATAAACTGTATCAAAATATACAATTTACATGGTAGCAAAGAATTTGTTAACACTGGTTGGGGTACAAGTTTTAGTTTTACACCATTGCTGCAAGCACTAGTAGGGTAATATATTAATTATAACAACAATAGTTCTTTTCATGAACTGATTATGGACTAGCTATTGTGTGCATGGTATCTACTAATTGAAACTAGCATCTGCTTGTTAATTCTCCAGAATCCTGGGCTCCTCTAATATTAATGGGGTTTGTGCATTGAGCGGTAAAGTAGGACTGCATGAAAGTTTTCAGATCAATCTGAGATACATAACAAACTATTATTATTATTATTATCTTTTATTTATATAGCGCCAACAGTTTACGCAGCGCTTAATACAATACATAAACAAACACTGATTATTATTATTCTGCCACCACATAAGCATAATATAACTTGGTACTGATCAAAGTTAGAATCCATTTGAAAGTCTGCTTAAATTATTTTCAATTTTGTAGCATAGCACTGATTATTTGTCCTTAGAGACACACACACACACACACACACATATATACACTATATTTCTCTACAAGATCTATATGTAGACAGTGATATATCTGTATAGCTTTATGGATACCCCTGTTTCTCAATCACTTGACTAACAGATATGAAGTTATTTTAAAAATAGTACCCTTCATATCTCACTGGTTTGTTGCTCATTTTCAGAAAATATGCTAATTTACAAGCTTTTTATCTCTCTTGGAGACGGTCACTGGGCACATGCTATTGGCTGCACTGATGACTCACTGGTCCTTTAAGCCAGTAGGAAGTCACTTAGATAAGATGCTTTACTAATATTTGTATATTTGCAACACATCTTCTCCTTGAAGCATGGCGCGTTTTTCATACTTAAAAAGGATTATTATTAAATGTTCTCTTTCATTGTTTGTTTTCTTTCATTTGTTTTAGGTAAATATCGCGAATAGGTAAAATAACACAGGTAATGTTTTCCAAGCGTACAAAATAACTATAAAGGCAAAAAGTATTCCCTTCATTCTCTTGGGCAGATAAGAACCAGTCAGCCCACCTAGTCTGTCCATTTTTCCTGATACAAACTGAGGGAGCGCACAAGCTAAAAATGCATACACATTCGGATTTTTGAGTTGCTACTAGAATAATAATGACCAATAAGTACACAAACCAAAGCAAGAATTGAGTGCATACCCAGTAAAAACACCTACCTAAGGCATAATATTGGTTATTCCGTCACATTTATAAGAGTTTACATACCATGAAAATGTACAGTACAATAAATTGCTATTCTATTAACAATACCTTAATAACAAGAACCATATAATAAATTCTAACAATTGTACTGCTACAAAACAGAAACAACTGGGCATTTAAAACAAATCATTATATTTAGCCTTAATTGCTATTTGGGACTCTGAAGGGGAAGCCAGCAGATACTGTAAGAATTTGTTCTACATCTACATTTTTACTGATGAGTTCCACTGTATAGGCGGCAGTTGTAAGGCTGTCCTGCTGTCCTGCCCGGCTTGGCATTCAGACATTTTCTTGAAAGAATCCTTCTTGAACTCTTGAAAGGGTCCTTTCTTATAATTTCACCTTAGTATAGTATAGTGTCACAGCTGCAACCTTGTTGAGAACATATGCTACTGGTCTTTCTTGTGGCTTGCTCCTGCCTGATCCTACCCTATTGCTGCTCAATTTGCCATATATTAGACTTGTGCATTCGGGTTTGTATGAATTTGGCAATTCATACGAAGCCAGAAAAACATGGCGTGGAGAAAAGCGAAGAAAAGAGCCTTAAAATTCAAGGGCCCTTATACTCACATTCTCTAAATGTTTCCCTAGCTTCATTGCCAACCAATTCCATTTCTGACGACCACTTCCATTCTTCTTGTTCTTCATCTTTTATCATCTCTTTTCGTCCACATCGCCACAGACATAACCTGGCACAAATTTTGGATGGTGGCTCTTCCAGTGACGTCCTCTCGTCTGATCCTCCACCCAAGTGCAAACTGTTGGTGGGATCTGTAGCGAGTGCAGACTGCAGAGAGGGTCTGTAGCATGGTACCAGGGGATGATCCAGAAGAGAAGTCGAAGTCCACACCAAATAAGTCGAAATAGGTCCACGATCACTTAGCAAGCCCAAAGTCAGGCTGGAGGAAGCATGCAGTCAAATAGACACACATGTCATAGGCAGGCCTGAGGCCAATATTAACAGGGAGGCAGAGACCAGCAACCTTAAAGCCACCTGCTGGCCTAGTGGTTAGGTATAGTACGTGCCAAAAGCAGGGTTGCTCGTTTAATCCCAAGTGGGGCCTGACATAGATAGAGGTGGGCTGCAACCTCCATAAATCACTGTATATATGTATAAAGGCCAGATAGTGGTCAAAGCACCAAGATACATGTTGATTTCAGAAGAAAACCTAGATAATAATTATCATTTTGGGGTATTCACTAAGGAATTAAAAAGTGAACTTGGCCTTTCTGATAGGGAAAACATTCATGTGCCTGACATTACAGGTCACAAAAGGCTAATTCTTGGGATTCCATGAGTTATTTTTATTCACACACAGCAGGTTTAGCTGCTTTTTTGGTTTAAATTCAAGGCAGTTGGAGTACACAAGGGTTAGGAACATGCAAGAAAATGTGGGCTCTTGTTATTAAGAAAGCAGGTAACTTAATTGAGCGCAGCAATGTTTCCTAAATAAGAAGTTCATGTTTCTCCAACATGCTTTCTATCCCTACTCGTCTTCAGCTCTTGATATTTCTACAATGACTTTCCTGCCAATATCATCTTTGTTTTTATCATTACTAACTTGAACTAATTAACTAATTCATTGGCACTTAGTATGTAGGTGATACATACTTTATGCTTTAGTTTAAACTCTCATAATTATTTAATTTTGCTTATTTATGTTAAATGGGAGTACTCACCTACTCATGATCCTCTGGCACTCTTCAAAATTGTCTTCGCGACTTGGAATCCTCAGGGAGACTGAACCACTGCATCGATTGCAGTAACTGAAGCCGCTTATTGCCGAACATGTGGCTTTATTTTCAGCAATAAGCAGCTTCACGGACGCAGTGTTTGATGGCAGCGAAGAATTAAAGCCTTGTTTAGCCTGATATCCAACTGGGCAACGTTGAAGAACTGTGAAGACAGGATTTACTGCAGATTGTGCATGTGGAGGGAACAGGAACTAAGGACGACCATGTAAAATTTTAGGCAAGTGTTACAGCTGAGCATTGTGTATTTGAAAACAAATACTGCTGAACCAGGAGCGATAGTATTTTTAAATTTTAGTGAAAATAAATGGAGTTCAGAATTTCAAACTCGCTTAAAAAATATATATAATAACCTTCTACATGAATTATTGCACAGATAGAGTGAGGAAAACGAGAAAACCAAATTCAAAGTACTAACTAGTGTAAGCAGGCAGAAGCAATCAAACAGTGCTTTAGTGTGTAGAGAATTAATATAGTCAAATATAAGCAGCCATGGATATAAATATTTGTGCAAGTAACATCGAGTGTTACACTGAGTCCAGAGCTGTTTGAGGATACAATAAACAATGTTCAGAAATGTGCGGCAATATAGTTTGTGACAAAGTAATTGTGATATAGAACTGACTCTTAGTCCAAGAAATATAGACCAGAGGTTGCTAGAAAAACCCCTAGATTAATATAAATTACTATCTAGGAGCAGGGGGTAACCTGAAATAAAAAACAAAAGTGCATAGTGATCTCCTTAAAAATGATTTATTAGTTAAAACAAGATTAAGAACACTTACAAATTAGCAGCGCCTATCTGGTTCAGCTTGATCAGCCTTGTTCATGCTGTGTGTGATAGTCCAACTTGCGCGTTTCACAAGAGACTGTACCACCACTGTTAACATTAAAAGGCATTAATATATTTTTAAAAAATGACATTCAGACTGAGTGGGGACTTGGTTAGTTTATCAATTTTTTGTTTATAATGGGCAATTAGTTGGACAACCCTACCAAACATGTGAAAGAAGCAACATCCACTCAACACTCCTGACACCTGTATCTGGGAACCTTAAAATAAAAAAGTCTTGAACCATAAGAAGAGTTTTTATTTTGGAGTTTTATTTCTATGGGAAAGCATTATGTTCAATATTTTTCCCCAAATGCCAATAAATCAGATTAAGAATACCAGCCCCAAATTTTGGGGTCCTGTCCCATCACGTTAAAATACTAGGACAGAAGGTGCTGCACCACGCATCTCAGCCTACTTTAGTCCTTTCTGTGCCAGGACACCAGTAGCTAAAGTTGGCAAGCATGGAATACATGTCTATTGGCATCATATTATAGTATAATGATATGCTATGCTGTTCCATATTTAATTGTTGAAGCTAAGTCCATTTTCTGTCGGGAGTTTAGTTTTCTTGAAACCATACCATAGTAAAGGCAATTCATCATGTCTTTGATAATGAAGCATAACCTTAAAAACCTTGCTTCCAGCATTTGTTCCCGTTTCACATGAGTGACTTTTACCACAGTGGCGGTACCTTAAAAAGCATTTAAGCTTATCATTTCAATTCAGTTCGTAAGATCAAAGGTACCAGGTAAAGTTTACATACAGAATTAGACACACTATGGTATTCTGTTGTATTATTCTATAAAGGTTGCCGTCAGCAAAGAGTAAAAACCTTGACCTTTCTTGATAAAATGCTTCAGCTTTGTAAGTGGACAATGAACTTTGGTAAAGTCCAATTTTTATTAGCAAGCTGCATTTAGACGCTTTTAACCTGTTGTAAGGGAAATCATATTACTAATGTCACATTCAAAGGTCTTGTGATCTTTGTGACAACATTATGCCAGTGCCAGTAACATAACAAGGCTTTTTGTACAAGTCCAGTTCTGTTAACAACAATTGATTTTGTGGTCTTTAGTTCAGTGTGGTCCTCAATTTTTCCAAGGAATGGCTCTTTAGAAAAGTGTATGACTCATCGCAAGGTGAAGGTTTTTAATCTAGCAAGATAGATTTTTTATTAGGACAATTTACATGTATATTACATTATCTTCAAATAACACAGGGTAAGGAGGTGGCCCTCAGGACCTGCAAACACAAAACATTTAAGTATTTTTTTTGATAGTAGACCGCATTTCTTAGCTGATCTTTTCGAAAAAAATCTTGCACTTTTCTTAAGAAAGCTACACTGAAATTACACTGCATTTTAAGTGTCATCAAGCAGGCCAAATTTTCCATTAGGACCAGTATTATTGGTTAATATACCTGGTGAATCACTACATAGAATCTTCATGGTGAGCTATTAAAGAGTTAATATTTTAAGACTCTCAGGGTCAGCTTATTTAGAAAGTTCCCTGGTATGGAGATCACTGATCTCCACAACAAACCCATTAACACTATGGAGGGCTGTGCCGAGTAGGTGATGAAGATAAATACGGCAATGACTGGAACTACAACTCTCACTACAAACTCTACAAACTCACCACTATAGTGAATACAACCCACTAAATTTGTGAAGTCACGCTGTGTTGTACTGGGCTACTAATAATTATTCCAGTTTTGCAAATGCTTGTTCCGATATTCAGAACATTTCAGGTACCCTTGTTTAATCAGCCAAACTAACACTGGGGCCAAATGGAGATAAACTAAACTTTTCTTTTAATATATCATCACGTTGGTGTTTTTTTTTTAACTTACTAGGAAAGAAAACAAAACAAAAAAAAAACATGAATCCTAGTTACCAAAGGTCATCCAGTGACAGATTTGAGTTTTATTTTTAAAATCTATGAGTTCACTGGCTCCGTGAACACTGTCTGTTTCTAAACAGCAGGAAGATTCATCCAATGTCAATAGAATAAAGGAAAAGCTATATCAGAGGGGCAAAAACAGGTAATTCAAAGAGATCTCTTCAAATTGCAGCTTGCAAAACATGGAATGCAGAATATGATTCAAAGGAAACAGCCCCACCAACAAAGAATACATGGTATACAAAAATAGATTTACAAATGAACCTTTAAAAGGCATTTTCTAAAAAATAATTCTAGAAGCAATATAACCATTGAGTATTGATTAGTAGAACTATATACAGTGAAGGAAAAAATATTTTATCCTCTTCTGATTTTGTACGTTTGCCCACTGACAAAGACATGATCAGTCTATAATTTTAACAGTAGGTTTATTTGAACAGTGAGAGGCAGAATAACAAAAAATCCAGAATAACGCATTTCAAATAAATTATAAACTGATTTGCATTTTACTCAGTGAAATAAGTATTTTATCCCCTATCAGCAAGATGTTCCCAGGTGTCTTTTATACAGGTAGGGAGTGCTCCTAATCTCAGTGTGTTACCTGTATAAAAGACACCTGTCCACAGAAGCAATCAGATTCCAAACTCTCCACCATGGCCAAGACCAAAGAGCTGCCCAAGGATGTCAGGGACAAGATTGTAGACCTACACCAGGCTGGAATGGGCTACAAGACCATCGCCAAGCATCTTGGTGAGAAGGTGACAAGAGCTGGTACGATTATTCGCAAATCAAAAAGAAACACAAAATAACTGACAATCTCCCTCGGTCTGGGGCTCCATGCAAGATCTCACCTTGTGGAGTTTCAATGATCATGAGAACGGTGAGGAATCAGTCCTGAACTACACGGGAGGATCTTGTCAATGATCTAAAGGCAGCTGGGACCATAGTCACCAAGAAAACAATTGGTAAAACACTATGCCGTGAAGGACTGAAATCCTGCAGCGCCCGTAAGGTCCCCCTGCCCAAGAAAGCCTGTCTGAAGTTTGCCAGTGAACATCTGAATGATTCAGAGGAGAACTGGGTGAAAGTGTTGTGGTCATATGAGACCAAAATCGAGGTATTTGACATCAACTCAATTCTCCGTGTTTGGAGGAGGAGGAGGAATGCTGCCTATGACCCCAAGAACACCATCCCCACGTCAAACATGGAGGTGGAAACATTATGCTTTGGGGTGTTTTTCTGCTACGCGGACAGGACAACTTCACGGCACCAAAGGGATGATGGATGGGCCCATGTACCATCAAATCTTGGTTGAGAACCTCCTACCCTCAGCCAAGGCATTGGAAATGGGTCATGGAAGGGTATTCCAGCATGACAATGACCCAAAACACATGGCCAAGGCAATAAAGGAGTGGCTCAAGAAGAAGCACATTAAGGTCCTGGAGTGGCCTAGCCAGTCTCCAGACCTTAATCCCATAGAAAATCTGCGGAGGGAGTTGAAGGTTCGAGTTGCCAAATACCAGCCTAGAAACCTTAATAACTTGGAGAGGATCTGCAAAGAAGAGTGGGACAAAATCCCTCCAGAGATGTGTGCAAACCTGGTGGCCAACTACAAGAAATGTCTGACCTCTGTGATTGCCAACAAGGGTTTTGGCACCAAATACTAAATCATGTTTGGCATCATTTAAGTAATATAGCTGGAGGATGGCTTTTTACCTACAGTTACCAACAGTGGTTGTTATACACTCAGTGGACCTAACTTTATACAAAGAATTCTAAGTAAGTATTCTAAGTAAGTAACTTAATAGCCCATTAGGGCATGGGGCTTGAACACTTTTTAATAAATACTGTACTATACTATGCAAGTCTTTTGTTGCTCTTTTGTGTTCTAGTCCCTAATATTGTTGTCCCAGGATTTGGGGTTCATTCCTTATACAAGCTGCACAAGAAGGTATTTTTGAACTTTCTTGGGCTATTAAATCCATCTATTTATTGGAAATTTTACTTTTACTTATATATTGGTCCCCATAGAGTTGCGCCAGATGTCAAATGCTTTACCTTTTAATATATTGTCACTTTGGTGATATATTACTTTGGTGACTTTTTTTAACTAACTGGGAAAGAAAACAAAAAAACATGAATCCTAGTTACCAAAGGTCATGCAGTTGACTGATTTGAATTTTATTTTTAAAATCTGTGTGTTCACTGGCGGATGCATCCAATATACCGTATTTGCTCGATTATAAGAAAACCCTGATTATAAGACGACCCCCCAAAATCTGAATATTAATTAAAAAAAAAGAAAAAGCCTGATTATAAGACCACCCTAAAGGAAAAAAGTTTAATTCATGTAAACTTTTTGTTTGTTTTTATTTCCTTTTATTTGCCACTCTGCCCCCAGAAATGCCTTATGTGCCACTTTACCTCCCTGATATTCCTTTTACTCTCCTATATGCCACTCTGTTATGCCTTTTAATCCCCTATATGCCACTCTGCCTCCAGAAATGCCTTATACCCCTATATTCCACTCTGGCATATAGGGGGTTAAAATGCATAACATGGGGCAGAGTGGCACATAGGGGGACACTTACACACCAAGACACTAATATACCCAATTACATACCCACTCTGACACTTACCTACCCACTCTGACACTTAGATACCCAGACCCTAATATACACTCAAGCAACTAAGGCACTTCACTCACTGTGATGCCTCAGCAGGCGCTTACTGCAGCTCCCACGGGATCACACACAATGACGCTGTGTGACCCCGCTAGGCCCCGTCTCCTCCAGAAAATTACCAGATGACTTTGGGATGGCACAGTGCCGCCGGGGTACCCGGTCTTTCTTCTGATCTCTCTTACCGGCTCTGCTTCCCCGGCAGTGGGCGGGCTTCCCCGGCAGTGAGAAGGTACGCACATATGCAACCTCCGCCGGCGCTCGGTGATAAACGCCGGTGGAATTGCCGGCAGCAACTGAGGTTATCAGACAGGAGGATCCAGGTCCCCTTCAGCGCCGCAGGGGATCTGGATCTTAGTCTCATAGCCATACCTCTATTTGAGGTCTGATTAGAAGACGACCCCGATTATAAGACGAGGGGTATTTTTCAGAGCATTTGCTCTGAAAAAACCTCGTCTTATAATCAAGCAAATACGGTAAATAGAATCATAGAAGAGCTATATCAGGGGGGGGGGCAGGTAATTCAAGGAGATCTCTTCAAATTGCAGCCTGTAAAACATGGAATATGAGAATATATTAAAAGAGAAACAGCCTCACCAATAAAGAATGCATGTTGCTTAGTACTGGGGCTAGCTAGCAGTGATTATTCATGCATACACACTGGTAATCTCCTACAAGACAAGTAGCTGGTAAATGGAGAGTGCAGATCTAAAGATCATGCAAATAGAATATAGGGTAAAATATAACGCTAGGATTAAAGAACATATGAAGGCTAGATTGTGTCTCTTAATTTCATGGCAAAGAAACAGTAACTGGTCTGTGCTTTGACGGCATTTCACACCTGGCAATGGTCCCACATTTGCTGGGACAATTTAACAACCAAGTTTATTCCACGCTCTGCTCTCCTAGGAAATATGCTGTTTATTGGAAATGCCTGCAGCTTTGCATGCACAGTGTCCATACTTCTGTTTCATAAAATATATTTAAAAAAGATTAGTATGTAAGGTAATAATTTGTCAGTCCAAAACATACGTTGGGTATCACTGCCATCAATGGATTTATTATAAGTAAATGTATTAATTGAAACTACAAATAAGTTGTGTGTTTGTGTGAGATACTTAATTTAAAAATTCACATTATCGTATCTAAGGTCAACGCTTTGCAGCACAGCTATTAATTACTTGAAAATGTACCACACCCACTGTCCCAAAGCTCCACCCAATCCACATAATTAGCATAATTTAGTTCCCCCTAGTTATTATGGTACAGATTATATCACCAAATTCCACTTGGCTTTACATGCCAGAAGGTGCCATCCCTGCTCGTTGCCCATCCGCAACCAACAATGTTAATATATTTATATTATGTTTTCCAGTGGGTTTAAGTAGTATATAAGACAGATAAGATGGAAGTCTTCACCTGAATGTTGGTGTTCAGTGGACGTTTTAAAATTACATTTGTGATTTTAAATTCTAGATTAGCAGACCAATAGTGGATTAACCCAAGACGACATGAAGATTCCTATGAACACATTGCAAAGGCTTAAAATATTAAATGAGCTGCTAGTTTGTAAGGTTGACAGCTTGACATGAGTAGTACATGCAGTCAGCTTTCAAATTACCATGTGGCATGTCAAAATGCATTGCTTGGTATTTTTATGATCAATTTATAAATATCTTTAGGTGACTGTCATTTAAAAGCTGGCTCTTTTTATAAGTCATTATGAATGGCGTTTATTATTTTAGTTGTGCAGTAAACCGTTGCAACATTTTAACAGAGTTGCCAACATTAAGAAAAAAAACATTTCCAGGTACACATCCAAGGGGCACAATCGCTAGGCACACAAAAAGCCTTGCATAACAAACTTTCTTTATTGAAATGAAGAACAAATATTATATCCCTAAATTACTATATAATCAGAGTATAGGTTAGTTAAATAAACATTAACAAATACATGTGAACTAACTGTTAATGAAATATACATATTGTGCTGCTAGAACGATTTGCCTTTACTATCCTGTGCATTTTGTCCCCAATTAAAGGTGCTGTTCCACCAGCTTTGCAGAATGTAACACTTATAATTAAATTAATTATTAGAAAAATCCTTCCTAGTATTGTTAACCACCCTTCCGGTGAATTGTTTAATTATTTTAAAAAAATCTCTCATTCATGTTTTTTCCAGAGAATGCTAAATTCTCTAGACAAAAAGGCAAACATTGACCTACTTGATCCTTCTGTCCATGTGACTTCTTTGAAGCAATAGCTATGCTATATGATGAGTTTTGCAGAAAGTTTGTTTTACTAAAGTGAACAAAGGGCACTTTGTGTAGTAGATCTTCTGTGAAACTCATCATAGGGTGAAGGGAAACCTTGTCTCGTCTGCTCTAACCAGACTCCTGTGAACTAGCTGGCTATGGGGGCTCTACAAGCCAGCATACACTTGATGCGCCTGGCCGGGACCTACCGGCAAATTCATGGAACTGTACGGTGGCTAGGAACTGCGGTGATGCTCTGGTGGTGATTACGGAGAGGAAGCTCATTTGGGAACCATGATTTTATTACTAATCTTTAGGATGGAACTCTGGTCTGGCTACCGCGCAGACTATATCCGGGGAAGTTTCCAAATTTGTAGCTTAGGGTCCTGATGCCCTAAGTAATGAAAACAGTCACTATATCGGGGTGATCCCAAGGGACTGGTGTCAATCCCGAGGTATCAATGGAGATCGGTCCTCAGGACCCTAAACTACAAATTTGGAAACTATACTAAGATACAGCTGGCTGACATCCATCCTAACATCATCCTGTATGATACCTTTAGAATCTTGGGAATTTATTGTCCCCTTGATGGCAAGCTCTCCAGGCCCTGAAGCAGCAATGCAGTCCCAAATCATGATGCTCCCTCCATCGTACAGCAACTCTGGGATAATGTTTTCACGTGGTTATGCGGTGCCCATTTAATGCTATACGTAGTGCTGTGTCTTTTTCCTGATTAATTTAAACTTAGTTTCATCAGTCCACAAAACATTTTCCTAGTAGTGTTGCGGAATGTCAAGGTACTCTTTGGCAAACTTCAGGTGCACAGCAATGTTTTCTTTGGAGAAAGTTGCTCCATGGTGTCGATGGACCCTATGCCTGTTCAATGTTTTACACATGGTAAATTAATGAACAAGCCTTTAGCTGTAACTCTAGGGTTCTTTTTTTACCTCATTGAGTTTTCTGCATTGAGCCCTTGGAGTCATCTTGATTGGGCGCCCACTACTAGGGAGAGTAACCACAGTACTAAATTGTCTCTATTTATAACCAATTTGTCTGTGTACTGATGAATATGTAAACTCGTTTAGATTACTTTGCAACTCTTTCCAGCTTTATGTAAATCAACATATTATTGTTTTTAGGTCTTCTGACATTTTTTTGTGAGGAATGGTTCACACCAGCAAATGCTTCTTGAAGATAGCAAACTTAAAATGTTTAAGTGTTGTTTTCCTGTCAAAGTAACTCTAAAACATACCATCAATGAGTTTCATTGATTGGACTTCAGGTTTGCTAACTCCTGACTCCAATTAGCTTTTGTTGAAGTGATTAGCCTAGGGATTCACCTACTTTTCCCAATCCACACTGTGAATGTTTGAATGGTGTATTCAGTATGGACAAGAACATACAACAATTTGTGTGTTATTAGTTTAAACAGATTATGTTTGTTCATTATTGTAACCAAGGTGAAGATTATATCATATTTTAAGACACATTTATACATAAATGCTTGTAATCTAAAAGGGTTCAGTTATGTTTTTATGCCAATGTATACATGTGCTGAAGCCATTTTAACAGTAGCAGTTACAGACTCATGAGTGGGAGTGTGACACAGTTAGTGTCAGACACTAGCAAGTGTCTTTATTAGCAGGGTAGAAGGAGCCCAGAATGCAGGACTACTGGTGGTAACAGGAAAAGTCCAGAGTAGTATAGATAGGGCACCGTAGAAAAATCAGGTAGAGGCGGTACGCCAAATAACGTAGACAGGTCACAGGCACGGGTCAGGTCCAGGCAGCAAAGTAGCGTAAACGGGCAAAGTAGCGTAAACGGGTCACAGGCAAGGGTCAGGTAACAGAATAAATCAGAACACCAAAAGGTTAAGGAGCACAGTACAGGGGACGCTATGTAAAGCACAGAGCGTCTCAGAATATCTGAGCGCCGACATAAGGGAGCTTGAGGGTTTTATAGAGATCCCAGACGTGGCGTCTGACGTCACGTCTAGGTCTCCGCCCTCTGCTCCGCCCCCAACCACCTCTCCCCTGTGAGACGGCACCAGAGGTGCCGCCCCTCCAGGGGAAGCCTCTATCCCCACTCCTCCCCCTCCCTCCTGCAGACTGTTAACAGGAGGGGAGGAACTAAGGGTGGCGTGCTGGAGCGCCGCCCCCTTCGTGGGGACCAGAGCCGCGTCGCCGGCGTGTTCCCCAGCTCCCCGCGTGGACGCGGGGAGTGAAGAACAGACCGTCCGAGCGGTCTGCCACGGGAGGTAAGTCCCGGACCTTGAATGGCATGTACCGTACGCCGGGCGGTACGTGCCTTACAGTTAGTGACTGTTGCAGTGATTAAGGCTCATCTACCATACTGCAAGTTTCAATAGTGTAGTGCAGAAAGAGTTTGCTGGGGTGGATCAGAGAAGCTGTAGTGTATATAGTATTAGTTAAAAAGTTAAATGGACACTATTTGTGGGGCAGGGCATTGACCACGGCTATCAGTCACCTTACTAAACTGAACAACATAAAACTGTTACATACATTTACTGGCATTTAGCCAGTATCTATCATAGAAGACTCTTAAATATGGCCTTCTTTGTTTTTATATTTCATTAGTATTCAGTAGGTTTTACTAGCAGACCGTTTCAAAATTATAGAAAAGCCAACCCATTAACATTTTATGTAAAGGTACAAATATATCGGTGCTTAGTGAGGACCCATACCTGTGTATGAGGAGGTTCCTAAGTTTATGTGCTTGCTCCACAAGCTGGGCCAGGTTTTGGCTTCTAATCCAGTTGGCTAGCCCATCCCTGAAACTGGTGCTACTTTACAATTTCAAGGCAGTGTTTCAAGGTAAACAGGGTAATACAAATGTGGTAGTTAACCTTCTATCTGCTGAGATAATATAAGCGCTAATCTGAACTTTGCTCAAAAGAGACATTCATAAAATACTGGCAACAGACTATATATTTGTCTATGATTTGTGTCACCAAAATGAAAGCAACAGATTTCAAGCTCAAAAGCGTTTAGATCATAACCACAGGCTTGCAGTCTTGGGTAAATATTGGGTGTTTACCTCCTGCCACAAAAACCACTGGTGTGGAAACCATTTGAAAGGTACCCAGTCTGTACATAGACTTTCTCAGTTGGCAACTCCACCACAAAATACACATAAAAATATCCAGGGAACTAATACATTTTGTAAAGTTTTCTACTCAGAAAACTCATTAATATGCCTACAAACTATAATAAAATAAATATATCTACATTTGATCTGCATAGTTGCCATATACATTTACTAATATTCTGAATGTGCTATATGTTACATGAATTATCACTAAAAAGTACTCTGCAGTACATGTAGGTAGAAATATGTGTTTTATCCAGGATAGCAGTTATGTGAAAAATATGCATAAAGGTGAAAAGGCAACTTACAATGAACCACAGAAAGGCCTGTGCTGGGGGTCACATGTTCCTCACGTAATACTACTGCTACTATTACTATTACCAGTGGTGGAACTACCCACTCTGCCCTACGGCTGTCTAAATACATTATATGCTGATATACACATTAAGTTTGATTTTGAGGCTGTGTATATTGATCCATTAGAAGGGAGATCTCTGCTATCACCCAATAGGTCTGCCCTCAGTTATATAGCAGAGGACATCCTGAAACTTCCCTATTTAGGCTTAGGTGAATCAGAATTCACTATTGACTAAAAGTGCAATACTTGTAATTTACCCTTTTTGCTACTTGCTCCCGGTTTATTTTATATGCAAGCCCATTTGTAGTGACTGTTTAGGTGGCACAATAATAATAACATAAGAAGTATATTCATCTACAATGCCTGCCTTTCTTGTTGAGATTAAATCTCAAGGTACTTGTTGGTCGCTGAAACTACACTACTTGGTTTGTATAGTATACCAAAGGTGGACTACACACTGGTGTTTAGGCAAAACCAATAGTCATTACTTGGTGAGGAAATGCAGGACAAAGTCAACAGCAAGCTGGATTTGGTCTACACAGATCAGGTCCAAATCGCAGATTATCTGTATTTGATACATGAGGTTCATAGATCAAAGTGAGGTTAAGTAGAAGCCAGGTTCTGTACACAAGACCATGTACCTGTCAAATATGCGCATGTATTACTTGCTTTTTTCAACTACAACAATTAACCATTCTTTGATATATAGCCCTAAAACAGCGTTTTAGATGGATTTCTATCTAATGTGTTACTTATTGACGCTATCAAGGTGATTCTTGAAATTGGTTTCCTTGTTCTGCACCTACATTTATTTTATAGTTACGGTCTATGATGTGTTCCCTAAATGTTTCTAATTTTCTATGTTCTTTAGGACATTTATCTATTCAATCTTCACAAGAGGAAGACCATCACCTCTACACATAGTAATTATGGCTGTAATATTCTGTTCCTACAATGGATTCTTGCAAGGGCACTGTATGGTTTATAGTGCTTCCTACTCCCAAGACTGGTACACCGACATCCGATTTGCATCAGGTACTGGGTAAATTGCATCAATAACGTTTTTAAAAATTGTGAGTACTACATGGGATATTAATCCAATATTAACCCAAATGCAACAATATAATTAATTGATATAATTAAACTATTTCAAATTATACAAGGAGTATTGATGATAGCTAGGCATGTTAGCAGCAAATATATAATAACTAACCTTAGCTGTAACATATGCCATGTAGATTCAGTCACACATTATAACTTTTTTATTACCGTATTTCATTTTTGCATACAGTACCAGCAGATTAGTGCTATTACAATGAGGAAACTACAAATACACAATAACACCAAAATTAACAATAACATGATCACATCCTTCTTCTGATGTAGAAGGAGAAGATGGTTCTGCTCTTGCAAGCTCACAGTTAGGACTTTAGTGAAGGTAATGTGCATAAGTGGTCTGGTATCTTGAAAGAAAGAGAAATAGATATTATTTATTTCCAAAATAAAAGTTGTGAGTTTTTGTTCCTTTACTTTACTTTTTCAGCTGAGTTTCAATCTGTGTAGGCTACTCAGGTGCAGCACTTCATCCATGGACTTTCCTAGCTCTGTGTACCCTGCCGCTGTCAAGTTCCCTATCTGCTCTGAAATCTGTACCCTCTCTGCTCCAAGATCTATGTCTGAAGTCAGCATCTTGCCTTGTCATTGTTTGTTCATTCTCCCCTTTGTAAAAACCAGTTCTGCTTGTATTTCCCTGATCTGTCAGCATGCACCAATATAGACATTTACCTATTTATATCCAGCATTGTGTGTTTTCTATTTGCCTGTCTGTACGTGCCTACCGGTCATTATGCATCGTGGGGTACAGACAGAGCCCCTGCTTTCCCCTTTAACTGGGCCCCTACGTGACCTGCTTACCTGAGTCCTGACAAGAGTACTCCAAAAGGCCAGGATAATGCTTCTCTTTCTCTTTGGGAGGCCAGGCTAATAGAGTCGATAGCGAGGAGAAAGGGCAAAAGAAGAGAGAATACAGAAGACAGAAGAAAAATAAGAGGCAAAAAGCGGAGCTGCAGAAAAGAAGACAGGGACAGGGTTGACAAAGAAAGTAGTGAGACATTGAGAGTGAGTGTGAGGGTGAAAATAATGAAATGTAAACATAAATGTGGAGCTCTCTGCTTTTTGTTTAATTGAGGGTTTGAATTAACAAAATTGGCAATTTTTGTTAAAATTTGTATGAATCTGAATGTGCTAGTCTAATACTACTGATACTGTGAAGAATGTTACTTGTTAAAGGGACAGGAGCAGGAATCCACTCCCATTGAAATCAATGAGAAAGCTTTCCAAGTATGAGCATCCTTCATGCATTTGCAAGGGGCATTTGCTTCCCAAATTAGAATAGAAGTGTGTTAAGACTAGTGAATAGGATGATTTGGCAGGATTTTTACCTATCCTCTTATCAAGGGACTCAGTTGCCTGCTGGACCCCTGAACTTTTTTGAACTTTAGGTTTTGTATTCTACTCACACAAATCTTCAGGACAACAAATTAAGCCAGTCAACATTTGGATGTATACAGATATTGGTGAGGGAGGGAGAATTTTCTTCATAAAGCCAGAGCCTATGGGCATACCCTCTCCCCGATCCTCTACTCTGGGAGAGGATGTACCCAGAAGCTCCACCATTTTGCAGCAGTTCATGTCATGTCACTGCCCTGGTGTCCACGTAGAAGCAGACGAAGAACGAGGACTTTTTTGTTCAGCGGACAAAAGAAGACAGAATAAGAAGATGCAAGATAAGAAATGGAGCTGCAAGGCAGGAGACAGGGACATGGAAGCGTGGAATGTAGAGAGGGATTCAGAGAGAGCATGAGAGTATGAATGAGAGTGTTTGAGAGCATACATTGTTTCTAAATATAAAAAGCCCCCATTTTCATCCGAAATGAATGGGCAGGAAATTAAATTTGTTGTCTGAAAGCAAAATGGACCAAAAACTTTGAATTGTTTTTGGTCCACCTGTACAAGTCTAAAACTTATAGTGCTGGCGTCAGATTCTGGGGCCTTTCTAAAATTGCTGCACTGCAAGTGCATGTACACTCACCTAGACTGCCTTCTGTTTAATTCTGGAATGCAGTCCCTTTTAAGTCTTCATCACAGCATAACTTGTGAAATAAGAGGGAAGCTAAATTTAAACCAAACAAGTTAAAATCTTATATACAATTTTCAAATTCATTTTTATTACGTTTTATTAAGTCAGATCCTGCAGTATAACAACAATATATTGTAATTTCTTGTCTCTGAATACAGGTGTACTCATATTCCTTATTGGAATGGGAATCAACATCCATAGTGACCATGTTCTGCGTAATCTAAGAAAACCTAAAGAACTCACCTACAAGATTCCAAAAGGTAAACTTATTAAATATGAATATGAGACCATTTTTAAGTCTTTGGAAGATATGTTTCTCACATATGTTTCTAACATGCGCTATTGTGCATGCACTTGTAGCCTACTTAGGAAGAAGTAGGTAGAGGAGAGCAAAAATGAGGTCTAAACTCCTCTAAAAACAAATTAATGTATTATTATCTTTTATTGATTAAGTGGCAGCATATTACACAGTGCTATACAGGGCAGTTTTCACATACATAAAAAATTGGGGATAAAAATGGAAGGAGACTTTGTCTTCCCATGGCCATAGCAGGCCCCCAGGTTCCGCTGGACCTCCCAGGACCATCAGTCCCTACACTCCTTCCAGTTGTAAGGGTTGTACATCCTGGATGGCAGCCCAGCATAGAGACACATCAGACGTTGAGAATCCTTCCCATGAGCTTGACATCTAGCCGTGGGCAACTGCCCTCCAGGTCACCCTAAAAATATACTAAACGACCACTGCACAGGGCCGGGCAAACACGATTGCAGAGGTTGTTCATTTCTGCAGGGGCCCTACTGCTTACCTGTGCACAGTGTGTGTGAGCGACATCTCTTTTTCCACCCTGGGGAAGCAGGAACCCAGCGGGGTGACATGAATTGACATCATGTCACACAACCCTGCTGTGTTCCTGCTTCTCCTGGGAGGGAACAAAAGAAGTTGTTTGCACAGAGCGCAAGCAACATAGAAGGAAGCAACTGCCCCTGCGGAAGTCTACGAGCAGCACGGAGAGCTCTGCAGTTCAGGTAAGGGGTGGGGGGGCTGTATGAATGAGTATGCGTGATTGAGGGTATAAATTAGTATATGTGAATGAATGAGTGAATGAGTATCTGTGAATGAATATCTGTGAATGAGTGAATGAATGCATATGTGTGTGATAGCATGCATGTGTAATTGGAGGGTAAGAGCATGGCACAGGGAGGCTATTTGAGGCTAGGATGCCACAGGCAGGCTGTTTGCGGTTAAAGGTGGCAAGTCCTATGCTTCCAATCTGGCTGCTGGGCAGATCCTGTGGATGCAATCTGGGTGCCAGGGCTGACATGATATTAAAGGGGGGCAATATGCAAAGGTGTGGGGGCATTCATTCACAGGGGGGTGCTGGTTGGGGGCATCACATAAATCAATACTAAAGGGGGTTGGCTGGGTGGTGGGATAAATATACAATGTGGGGCTAGCTGGGGGCAAAACACAAGGGTGTAGGGGCATTAGGTTGGCCACATCGGCCATGTTTTCCAGGACACATATAACTTTTACATGTTGCTGACCATCTCCCATGCGGCAGGGCAGCATTTTATCTGTGCTGGCAGCATCAATACACAAGGTGGACAGCTGGGGCCATTACACAAATCAATACTAAAGCGAGGGGCAGCTGGCGATACATAAGGGGCAAAAACACAAAAGGGGGCCGGTCGACGACAAAGCAGTGTGGAAAATACATTTTTTACATTTTTATTGTTGTAGCTTAGCCCGTCTGGATGTGGGTGTCAGTGTGGCAGAGCCTGTCCTGGTGTGTTTGTGTCTGGCTGTCGGTGTGGCAGAGCCTGTCTTGGTGTGTGTGTTTAGGTGTTGGTGTTGCAGAGCCTGTCCTGGTATGTGTTTGGGTGTTGGTGTGGCAGAGCATGACTTGGTGTGTGTATTTAGTCATCTGTTTCCCGGCACTTTACTACCTGAGTTTGTAGTCACTCCAGAGGACAAAACTTTTAAGGCACAGAAATCAGTGAGAGGAAAATTACATGCCTTGTGTTATTTACTTTATTTCAATTTGCATATTTTATTAAAAAATATTAATGGCACTAAATTGTGGCATCAGGCGTGCTGTCAATGATTACTTTTTTTTAGTGTCTTGATGTAGTCCCAATCCTATGAAATTACATCAATATGCGTTAAAAAGTCAGGAAAAGATGGGCATGGATGGTGGGCTCATTCAGTGGTGCAATGGGCCACTTGACTAGACTTGCCCCCCAGGCCTTAGGCTGCCAGCCCTCCCCTGCATCTAGCCTTATGGTACTTTTATACAATGTTTTACTGGCAGAAATGGTGGGCTTATGAGGGCCCAGCTCATGAGGGCCCAGCTCATGATCTTAAAATATTAGATAGTAGTATGGGTAATTGAAACAAAAAGAGAGAGTAGTAGCAGTAATTAGGGCTAATTGGTTTTAGGATGCAAAGTAAGATGTATAAATAACATGAACAAAGCGGTGGTCAGTTAGTGCTTGGTTTCAGATGGTGATTTGCAGAGGGCTTGGGATATTTCAGGAAAGCTACAAGAGGCAAGAGAGACAGATGAATGAGAAAAGATAATTTTTGGGTTCGAAAAAGGGACGGGTTATGGCTGTAGGGGAGTGCAGGGGGAGAGGGTCAAGACAAAGGAATGCACTTTCCCAAGGTGAACTATATTTGGCCAAATGATAAACAATGTCCCCCAAATATATATTCGGTACATATACAGGAAAAACATGCATAATTATACAAAATATGAATTAGTAAACTTTCCCAAATTAAGACAAGGGCCTCTCTTCACATAGTTTCACATGGTGGTTTATGATAAATAGTTATGACTTTAACTCAATAAAAATGAAAGTGGAAATTGTACACAAGGTTTTAACTTGTTTGATTTTAATTCTGCTTCCTTCATGAATTTTGAAAATATTCCTGTCAGGCAAATCGTGTTGTGAGGGTTAGGGACAGCATTCTGGAATTAATCAGAAGGAAAGCGCATCAAGAAACTGGCTAGGGAATAGTGCCATCTGGTGGTAGTATGAATAACAAACACAAGATATGTGAACAAATCTTAAAAGTGCTTTAATGTTCAATGCATGCCAGATTATAGGTACACTACGCACATGCTCAAGGGCTACCAAGCTCTCATGGTACCTTACTGTGCTTTCAAAACCTCTTAGTGCATTACGTGTAATGTATCCTGGCAGCGATAAATGGGCATTTGCAGAAAAAAGCATCTTAAATGCTACATTGATTCAATCAGCAAATGAGAATCTCTAAGAAACTTCTTTATTTCATTATAGGTGGAATGTTCAACTATGTCTCGGGGGCAAATTTTCTGGGTGAAATTGTGGAGTGGTTTGGTTATGCTATAGCATCATGGACCCTGCCAGCTTTTTCTTTTGCTTTCTTTACTTTGTGTTCCATTGGTCCAAGAGCTTATCATCATCACAGGTAAGAAGATGTCTCATATCAGCTTACAACAAAAACTGAACTAATATCCAGTTTTTGTCCCCTCCAAAGCCATCTAAAAAACAATAAAATAATAATGCTAAAAATTAGAATACCATATTGTATTGAAACACAAGTGAATTTATACTATAGTACTGTGGATATGTAAGAGTATGAAAACTTCAATTTGCTCAACCGCTTTTTCAGGACCAGAGCAGTTTTTCCCTCTCTCATTCAGCACACCCACACAAATTATTATATTTTTTTTTCTGCACAAACAAAGGCTTTTTTTTTTAAAACCATATTCATATATCTAACACATATTTTTTATGAATATTTTTTTTTTAAAAATGAGATAAAAATACATTGATTCACAGTTTTACATACTTAATATCATTGGGGGGGGGGCAGAAACCCAAAATATATACATTAACTTGCCCTGACTTATTTCTATAGAATGTATTTATTTTAAGTTTTACTAAATATTTGCCCCTACCTATCCCTAACCAATTCCCCACTAACTAACCTCCACCACACTAACTACACAATATAAACTATAAAGTAAAAATAAAAACATCTTGCTACCTAATGTAGAAGCTAGAGATCTAAGCATAAGTGGCACTTTACTCACCCAGTCATTGTCAATGTTCCAGTATAGATGTACCCCCATATCTTAAATGGCAAGTGGAGCAGACGGTTAGAGAGCAGGTGAATAAGTACCTAGCGAGAATGCCCTATGGAAATATTTCTGGTTGTGGCCAGCCTAAACTGTCAATTGCATCTATTCCATCATGCTGGCCTATGTCATACATAGTGATATGGTTTATTTTGGTAATTATTCAGGGTAACACTCTGTAAGCTTAAAAACAGGGGTAGGCACCAATATTACCATACTCATGGTGAACATTTACTGGGGTCTGGGGTGAACAATATAATATTGTTCTATAGACCTTCACAAACCTTGCCACAAAAGACTGGTGTCTTGTGCAGACACGTTGCCTATCCCTGCTAAATAATGTAATTTACATGTTTCAAAATTTGCTGAAACTATGTACTGTCAATAATATTGTTTCCAGATCATAATATGAGACTGTGTACCTAGAGTGTACTATGGAGCTATTAAAGGGCTAAATAAAAGTGCTTGTTTCTAATTTTTCTTTCCTGTTTCTCTTTTCACAGGTACTACCTCCAGGTTTTTAAAGACTACCCTAAAGACAGAAAAGCTTTAATTCCTTTCATTTTTTAACAACATAAAAACGGGTCAGGGTTTTCTGGTTCTAAAGATTTTTCTGGTACAATATTAATGGGAGACTTGGCTACCAGTCTTTTGTACATTGGACTTAATTGGACATTGGCTATCTTTCTCCACACTTGAATTATACCCAATGGATTTTCCGATTGTATATGGCATATGTTGACATCTTCTCCACCTAAAATATACCTGTACGTTTCTATTATTAAAAAAAATGTTTTTATGCTTTTCGGCTTCTTAATAAAACAATAATAATGTACCAAAAGGTAACATTAAGATTAAAAATAACTTTAACAAAATAAGACATACTGGTTCAGAATGAGAAGAGGCCACTCACACATTTAAACGAACACTCTCACGCTAACACACATACGCACTCACGCTGACACATACTTATACTGACACACGCATCCTCACTAATACACTCTGGGGGGCAGAGTGGCATATAGGGGGGTATAAGGCATATCTAGGGATAGATGTCCATAACTGGGGGGGGCAGGTTGCCAAATAAAAGGAAATAAAAACAAGAAATGCATTTTTCTCAATCATAGTTTTTGATTACACATTCATGCTAACACTTACAGATTCATGCTCACATGCCTGCATATGAATATTAATTTACAGCAATGTGATTCACCATAAAGTGGCGTATTTATATGGGAGGGGGGCGAGTGGAGAGGTCTTCAGGGCTGTGCCAGGGCAGCTGCAAAATTGTGATCTCCCCAACCAGCCCTGCTCGGAGGGCACCAGGATTGCTTGGGGAGATCACAACCCCCCTCTAATCAGCCCAACATTAGGGAGCGCAAGGTATGTCACTTCAGACCTCGGCTTCCGCGCTTCCTAATCACTGCGAGCCGCCAAACGATGCAGAGTGCTAAAGCACTAAAGCAGAAGTCTGAAGTGACAGACCCTGTGCTTCAACAACTGGATGGAAGATAGAAGAAGATAGAAGATGACAGAAGATGAGAAAGGTAAGAAATGTAAGGGGTGTAAGGGGAGTGTATGTGTATATATGCGTGTGTGTTTGTAATGTAAGCTAATGTGTTTAAGGGCAGTTATTTACTAAATTTTTACTTTTCGTTTTGTAATCAATTGTAGGATTTTGAATGCACTCATGAATACAATATTGCTGCAAATACCAAAAGATAGTTCGGCATGAAATGTGAAACATGTAAGAAGCCAGAGAAAATAACAACACCACTGCAACATTTGTTGAAGTTAGACTTAGGGCGGCTATATTCGCCCGTTCCTATCTTCCTTTCGGCGGAGTATTTGTGTTCGCTTTGTTTTCTGCAGGTTTTCTAGCAGTGGTTAATACGGGGTTAACGCGGTAACAGTACGATGTGGCTTCGGCGCCAGGATTTTAAAGGTCCTTAAGAGACTATTGGACGTTGACAGGGGCCTCCTCTGGCATCAAGCGATGAAAGGCAGCCGCTCCTGATCAGATGAGCCCCGTGGCGGCGACCGATAGAGTGGCCCTGATAGACATTTCACTCCTGACACTGAAGCTTTTGGTGTATGTGTATATGTGTGTGTAAAGGCAGGGGAATGTGAGGGCAGTGTATGTGTGTTTGGGCAGGTGTTTGTGGAAGCAAGGTCTATGGGCAGTGTATGTATATATGTGTTCATGTGTAGGTGTGTGCAAGAGGAGTGTCAATAAGATAACCTCTGTAAAGAAAATAGCTGAAACAGAACAATTTTCCATTATTGCGTCCAGTGCAAAAGAACGGCAGATAAGAACCATTTGGCCCATCCTCTGAATCCTTTCCTTAGTCCCTGGCCTTATTCTATATCTAGCTTAGCCTTATGCCTACCCCATGCTCGCTTAAATGGCTTCACTGTATTAACATCTCCCTGAAGATTTTTTTTTTGCCAAAGACGAGCGCGAAGACGAAACACGAAGACCCCCCCCCCCCGGTGCCCAAGTCTAGTTAGCAGCAGCATTGACATAACTGCATTCATTTTACACTAAAGAATGAATGGGAAAGAGCAGCTGCTCAGACTCTGCTTAGTGATTGCCCGCCCTGATGAAGCCGTGGTTCTCACACTATCAGCTTTTTCTCCCTTGTGGATTTCCATATTAACACCTGCTATACCATAGAAGGCTTAAAATAGGCTAGACACAGTGACTTGTATGGGGAAGGGACCAGGGAGATTAGCTAGGAGATATTTAGGGAGTTTGTCTTAACTAATAGGCTGGCCTAGAATATATATATATATATATAGATATATATATATACGAACACGAAGAAGCGAAGATTCTTTATCCACAGCCATAATTGTTTGTTCGTTATTCGGTTTGCCAAACGAAAATGCAACATTCTTGTCAGTGGCGTCTCCAGCTTTCATATTTAGGAGGGGCACATGGGGGGCCAGGGACCAAAGTAGGGGGGCCAATTATAAAACGGTACATATACACTATATATATAATATATATATATATTATATATATATATATACACGTTAGACGTGCATTTTTAACCACATAATATGCACTTATCTCTTTGAAGTAAAGACCGTGATTGAAATATGATTTCAAAATAACAGCTAAACTGGCAGTTATTTCTCATTCTTTAATATTAGCTCCTGCTGCCAATATAAATCAGCCCCTGCTGTCGATATATATTAATATTGGACCCTGCTGCCGATATATATTAATATTAGACCCTGCGTCCGATATATATATATATATATATAGTATTAGTCCCTGCTTCCTATATATATTAATATTAGACCCTGTTGCCAATATATAAATAAATATTAGCCCCTGCTGCCAAAACATATATAAATATTT
>VKOC01022570.1:0-49429 GCA_009364415.1 Spea multiplicata | reverse complement strand
TTAACAGATTCTCGCACCGGGGCCCTGAGGTTTCTAGTTACGCCCCTGCTTATATTCCAACCATTGTAAACAACACATATAAAAGCAAGTGGGGTAAAATCATCAAAAGTATACTCCACCTGCAAGAATAATAATGCAAGGCTACTGGCAGCAAGAGTGCTACTTGAGTTGGTGCATATATAACTTAATCTTGGTCTCCAGAGTAGCTGGGGAAGGGATGAGTGGGCTTTTTTGTTTTTATACTAAACTTGCATTGGACCTGACAATTTCTGATTTTTTTTCAAGTCTTCTTGACTTTTTATTTGGTATTATACATTTTTTTCAGTATGTGGCTTTATAAATAAACAGCTGTTTACTGCTATTGAATAGAAACAGAAACTCAGAACGCTCATATGACATGAAAAATATTTTAAATGATTTACAACACGGTGTCAAACAACATAGAAAGTCAAACATGTATTTGTTTTATATATATTGCTTTCTAAAACCAGCACAGGGACCATTTAAAATAAAAAAAATGCCAAAAAAATCATTTTGTCCAATAAATTAAAAAACAAGATAAAATGCTACTCAAAACTAACTACTAAATGTCTGATTCGTATATAGCAAATAGTAACAGTAAATGCCATAGGAGTAGTGGGAGGACAGAACTCTGCTTTCTCATCAAGTCACATGCCAGGCCGTGAATTATGTGATGCCAATGCTTAATGTGAACAGAGTGACATCAGAACGGGCAACTGCCATTGAGATGTCATTAATGTAGTTGAAAAGGTGTTCACCATAATAACCAATGAGGCTGCACTTAAGTTCCTCTTCATAAATATTATAATAGACTATTTTGTTCATTTGGATGATTAATCTTTCTGGGGAAACAAACACATGGGAATAAGTGACCAACAAAGTAAGGATCATGCTTTATGGTTATGATTCAAAATTAAGATTATAATTCTAATTTCTTATGTAAATCACTAACGTTTCCTAAAGGTCATTCATACTCAACCCTTGAAAATGGTAAATGAAATGCGGCCTGGTGTTTGGCTAATCTAAGATTTTAATATAACAACGAAGATCAAGCATACTTTACTTTTGAAGAATGTAAATCCTTTGCCAATACCATTATTTGTATGTGTGATGTGTTAACGGTCATCACACGGATCATTTAGCTTTTTAAATGTCAAAGTGCTTTAGAGCTGAAAGTAAGGTGATCACAATCACAAGTCAACCATAGCATTGCATATTTAGCACTGCTTATAAATCATAGGAACAGCAAGTATTTTTTTATACGTAAAAGTGACAATTTAAAAATACCAAGGGTTATCCACCCACTTATATGGGTCTAATAAAAGGATGGTGGAGTGTATTATTTAACAAGGTGAAAACATAGTTATATACATTAATTAAACTGTTCCCTTTTTAAGGTGTTCTTTGGTTTCCAGGCCAGGGCAAAACTAGACTTGCCAGTTTTGAAACATACGCAAGGACCTAACTATGTATGGAAGGCTTTTGGCCAGGCCAGCTCTGTCTTCCCACCTAACAAGCAAATGATGACCTGGAGCCCTGCTAGAGTCCACATTGGCTAAAATGTGATAGAATCAATAAAAATACTCTTCATTTGAAGACACGCAAGTTACATAGTTCATAAGGTTGAAGAAAGACCAAAGTCCATCAACTTCAACCCTTCTACCTAACCTTCCTATTCTTGAAAATACTAGTCCCTGAAAATGAATTTCAAGGGGTAGTATGGCCACTAAAAATGGTGCCATTGATTACATTCTATAGATGTGTGCATTGTGAAGGGAAATGTCTGCATAAATGGTGGTATGGCCTTAAAACATGAACAGCAGGTGTGGCTACAGATATGAGGCTAAATACAGAGGCTAAATACAGATTTGAAGGTCATCAGTAGGATACATGGAATTAGCTGAAAATACTAGACTGGATAAACTTTTGGTTATACACATCACTGAACTGTTTCAAGATTGTAAAAAGATTGTAAAAAGAAACACATTTAGATTTGTATAAAACGTAGCAGAGGCACGGTGTATAACAGATGACCAAGAAGGACACAATAGCCTTCTGTCTAATTACCAGTTCAGGACAAAAGGTGACTGATGGTGTACATGAGAAACCACGTGGGGGAGTCATAGTTTTACCTTGGGACACAGCACTACAGATGCCTTCCCACATTTATAATGTCACATTGACCTGAGAAAATATAAGCTTATTGCAGTAGTTCGTAATTACTGCAAATTAAGGCACACTTTGATCTAGCACTGACATACTCTGGACTCTTCTCACGGTCTGGCTTCCCTTGTAGTCTTCAGATAAAATGCAACCATGATACATATAGTATTTTCTTTAAATCATGTGAAACAATCCTCTGTTTCCATTTTCAACACTGATACCATAACAACTCCTTGTAATATAGTTTCTCACAGTGTGTGAGCTGCCAGAAAGAAAACTGTGGGCGAGGTAAGGGGGTCAGGGAATTGAGTAAATGAGCGGGTAAATAAGAGATATATTATCTATTTATGTTAGAGTGAGAGTGTATGTGTAAGTGTGTGTTAGCATTAATGTGTAAGTATGTGTTAGAGTAAGCGTAAGTGTATGTTATTGTGAATCAATCCAGAGCACTGACAGTGTGCCAATGCAGAAACACCAGCTTTGTCTTCTGTCAATGTGCCTCATCATCTAGTATTAACCATAATTTTAAAGATTAACATGTATGTCTTCCCATAGTGCATTCTGATGCCATGTGTTCTCCAGGTAAGTGACGCACACGCACCTGGCCAGCCACATGATGTAAACGGAACCGTGATTCATCAGACCAGGCCACCTTCTTCCGCTGCTCCGTGGTACAGTTCTTATGCTCACATGCACATGATTTGATGGGGTAAATTGAATGGGCCAGGTTCAACAACGTCCCAAATAACACGGGGGTAAGGATGGCCACACATCTAATTTCCAATTAGAAAAATGCACACGTACCAAATGTGGCCTTTTAGTTCCCCCCAAAAATGACACACCCATGCATGTGGGGTATCACTGCACTCAGGAGATGTTGCTGAACACATTATGGGGTGTCGTGTGACAGCGGCATATACCTGGAGCTGTAAATTCATACATAAAGTAGGTGTGTGTGGGAAAAATACACACACAAAAATCCTACTGCAAACTTTGAAAAAATGCTGGTGGTAAAATGTGTGCATGCAAAGAGTTAAAATACCAGCATTTAAAATACCCTGTGGTGTCTAGTTTTCAAAAATATATGGTTTTGTTGGGCACACTGAAATGGCCCGGCTCAAAGATGTACCAAATAGGGCATGGGCAGTGGATCCCCAAATGCCAAAGTTCAACATTGAAAAATGCGCATGCCTCAAATGTGGCCCTTTTGCCCCCAAACAGCCAGGCAAAATCATTCATGTGGGGTATCGCTGCGCTCAGGAGATGTTGCTGAGCACATATTGGGGTGTTTTGTGATAGTGACATAAACGAGAACATTTTAATTCATACCTGAAGTAAAATGTGTGTGACAAAACAAATGCAAAAAAATGACTACCACAAAGTTTGACAAAGACTGGTGGTAGATATGGTGCATGGAAAGATTTAAAATACTAGCATTTAGAATACCCTGGGCTGTCTAGTTTTCAAAAATATATGACTTGATGGGGTAAATTGCATTGGCCGGGTTCAAAGATACCCGAAATGGCACATGGGGGAAGAATTACCAGATTTGGAAAAAATGGCTTTGAAATAGCAAAACGCTACCTGTACTTATTGCCCCATAATGGGTAGAAAAAAGCAAAAAAACATAAAAACATTGGGTATTTCTAAACTCAGGACAAATAGTAGAATCTATTTAGCAGGTTTTTTCATTACCT
This sequence comes from Spea multiplicata, assembly GCA_009364415.1. Taxonomy (NCBI): domain Eukaryota; kingdom Metazoa; phylum Chordata; class Amphibia; order Anura; family Pelobatidae; genus Spea; species Spea multiplicata. The sequence goes on along the minus strand of VKOC01022570.1, from coordinate 45,548 downwards.
TTTATAGATGAGTAAAAGATTTTTCAACTAAAAGTTAGAAACTTTTTTTTCTAAATTTTTCACCATATTTTATAATTTTTTTAATAGTAAATAATATGATACAATCAAAACAATGTCATCTAAAGAAAGCCCTTCTTGTCCTGAAAAAAACAATATCTAATGTGTGTGGGTTCAGTAAACGGGAAAGAAGAAAATTACAGCTAAACGCGAGCAGCGCAGAAATGTTAAAAAGGCCATTGTCACGAAGGGTACAAAAAGTAAAATCAGCCTTTGTCACGAAGGGGTTAATATGATAAAAATGTCATACAGTGCCAACTCACAATAAAAAAAGTTAAATGATCTTCATCTTTCACAGAAAATATCAATACATCATGAAACAGAAACATAGCATTACATGGCAGATAAGAAGCATATAGCCCATCTAGTTTGGCCATTTTTCCTGATTTAACGACTCAGACCTTAATTGGTCGTTGGTCTTGCCTTAGATTTATGATAACCAAATGCCGGTCCCATGTATGTTTGAATCCCCTCACTGTATTAGCTTCTACCACTGCTGGGAGGCTGGTCCATCAAAGGCTGGTCTCAGCAAAGTATAACTTCCTACCATTACATCTACAGTAAGCTGACATTGCAAAGGGTTTTAAAGGGAATCACGCAACACAGCCCAATACTTCTTTTTTTGTAATGTGCCCTAAATACACAAAAAAACATATCAACGCATATAAGAACCATTTTTTAGCTATAGATTGGATCTTTGTAAAATATACGAAATAATTTGTTTCTGAAATCTAAATGGCACAAGTCTGCAGTACAGGTGAATGACAAGCATGCCTGGGTCATATTTTTAAAATGTAAAAATATTATAAATGTTTTAGAAAAGTATTACATGCTCTTAAATACTTTTCAAGTGTCAGAGTTTGTAAGCAATTACCTTTAGTTTTGTGAAGGCAAACTATGAATAAGGGTTCCGACAACCCTGAACACAAGAAAAGAAATCTGGAAAATGAAAACTGCTTAAAAATGTATTCTATACCCATTCTTATAAATATAGGGTAATCTTTCAAGTGAAAGAAAGTTAGAACAAAAAGACAGGACTCCAGGAAAGTTAATACGTTGATGCCCCTGTAGGTTTTTCACCTCCTGGTTTATAATGGATAGTTCAGTCAATGTTCTGTACAATACTTGAGTAGAAATGACTTTTTTCTTCAGCTGTAAAAAAATAACTTTAGTCAAATCATTCATTCTTTTTCTTTACAAATGATGCTGTCAAGATGCAGCATTTTATTTATGTGTCCAGCCAACTATGAATTATTATTCTTGAAAGGTATGGTTTTTAGGTATTCACCTGTACAGATAGTCCAAACGATACAGTCCTTTGAGGACATTTACGAATAACTTTGTCTTCTGTGATAGATGACAAATACTTTGTTTATTTGCTCTTACAATTTTCAGAAAATGAATTGTATCTATTGAGATAAACCATAATTTTCTCATTGGCTGCAGGCACACGCAGATGACACAGTGATTTTCTCTCACCTTTCCTGCAGCGAAGAATGATGGTCTTGGTTTCAATTAGGTAGAACGCACTTAACTAGAATAAAACTGCAACTTGAACCTTGTCTGCAAGCAATTTGCTCGCTGCATAAGCAACTTGTGGGACACGTCAAAATAACTTTAAAAGAAGATAACGTCTAAATACTTGAAACTCACAAATGTTCTCATAGACAAGCCTGCAAAATCTACTCATATTCCAAGAAAATGTATTAGTGTCTAGACTAGAAATTAGAATAACTGTCCTTTATATATTTATATATTTATATATATCTATCTGTTATAAACTGAAGTATATCTGCACAAACCAGTCTAAAATTGGTTCTTCGAATGCATTTGAATTAAATGCATGTTCACAGAATATACAAATGAGTGGAAATTGTGCGATACTGAATTTATTGCTGGGTCTTTTTATTTTGGTGTTCCAAAGCAATTTTAGTGTGTTTGAGATCATTCTTCTTCCACTTCTTCACTATCTATTTCCTCTGCTCTCTTGTCTTCTTTTCCTCTCTTCTCCCTTTTAGTCCTCTTCTCTCTACTTCTTCTTCTCTTTTTTAGGCAACACCATCTGACAGCACCACATTTCCTCCATACAAAATGTTTGCCCCTGCATACAACACTGTCCACAGAACCCTATCTGGTAGCCCCAACCCCTCAGCACACACTATCTGGAAGCTCCTTCCTGCCTGCACACAACATTATCTGGCACCCCCTCAACCCCCTAAATGCAACATCATTTCAGCCTTGTCGGAATACAAACTCTTTGTTATGTTAGCAGAGCATATAGCAATGGTTTACTATGGCCATGTACCTACAATGTACTCCCATGAATCCATGGTGGACAGAGGCAAATGCTACTGAAATACCACTTACAAAATAAAATAATTTATATTTTACGCTACCATTGTGCTGTAAATTTAGTAATATATGAATTTGGTGGTTAGTCAGTATGCATTGTGATAGTTCAAGCTGTCGAAGGCATGACTAATATTCTTTTAAATAACCCTAATACTAATGAAAAAAAGAAATTAAAAACAGATATACGGATACGGATATGTTAACAAAGTTTAATATTAAAATGGTAATACCATTAGTGCCACCTAGCGGTTGAATGTTACACAAATAACCACTATTATATCTGTCACTGTATTCTTTCCTCTAGCCTGTTACTGGCCATCTCTCTTAACACTTTTGCTTTCTTGTTTTTAAGCATAATCGTCCTGGCTCTCATTTAGTTTAACCCCACAAAAATATATATTGTAATATTACGTACTCGGCTTTAAGTGCCGGAATTGTGGTGTGTATCATTAAGTTCACCATTCCTATGGGGTTATTTTAAAGCATTATTATGTATTTCATAATCTCAATCTGTATTGAGAGAAAGAGCAAATCGTGTACCCCACAACCTTTCAGGTGTCCAAATAACACCTGTTTCAAGGGTTGTGGCAAGAAGTGGTGAGGGACGGAGTCAACCCCAGAAGTGAATGGGGCCAGATGTGTGAAAATCTGGACTGTCCCATGAAAACTGGGACTGTTGGGAAGTATGCAAGTGAATGAATTAGAGTGATTCTCAGTAGGTTTATATTGCATACATGTTAAAACAATCAGGTTATCATGCTGTCTGTGGCAATTTCTTGTGAAAAAAACAGAATATACTTTTTTTTACAATTTTTAATATCAGCATCGGAAAAATGTGCTGATAAATAAATGTTTTATACCCTTTGAGCAGTGGAGAATTTAAAGTGCAATACTCTTTGGTTCACAGTTTAATCTGCACCTGTCTCACAATACAGATGTATGACTTTTGTATCAGTGACTTTTACGAAGGTTACACAAATGATAAAACTGCATTTAAAGCTAGTCATGCAAGTACACGCATTTAAAGCTAGTCATGAATGGATCATATATTTTTTTATTGGCTGGGTCAAATGACGCTCTGTATCTTTTTGTAAGCGGGTAGTAAACAACATGGAATGTACTGAATTCATTGCATATACTTGCTAATAAACCTCACTCTCGCTTTTCCTTAAAATTAAGATCACCCACTCCTTGGCTTTTAATAACCGTGTTAATCTTATTATACAACTAGCTCTGCATGGAGCGTTTACACTAATTCAAAACAGCTTTGTGTCAAAAATAAATTAACTTCCTTAATTCCATTGTGAACGTGATAGGAATTCATCATTATATGTGACATAGGATTTATGTACGGACATATACGCATAATATGCGCTAAAGTGGATGCTATTTTTGTTTAAATAGTTAAATAGTTAGTTTAGGGCAGCTTATGAGTACTTTGATATCTTTAAAAAAGCCCTCACATAGGGTAGAAACTCATGCTCGAAGCAGCCAATCACTGAGTGCGCTTTCCGGGTAGGGCATGGGGTCTGAACACACGTCTGCCTGCAGCGTATCCAGAGCAAGTGCTGGAATTGACTGACAATGAGTATTTCATGCGCCATTAAACATATCTACAGAATCCCTTCATGCATTTGGAAAAAGGGATATGGTGAAAATTTAAAGCAAATTCTCAACTATCATATGCATTGTATGGCTGGAGTGTCCCTTTAAAACTCCAACTCTCCTGCAAACACTCCTGAGAACCAACCCTTAAGTATATAAACCACATGCGTGTTTGGTATAACCAACTGCATTCTAACTATCGGAAATGGGTTCAAATTGTTACTTACTTTAAAAATCACCCTTCATTCAGGCTTTACATGTGTTTAATGCTTGTAAATTGTCACTAAATATGTAATAGAATTAGAGTTTCTCTACTTCTACTTATAGTTAACTTCAACTTAGTTCTGTCATACTATGCAAATACATGACAAAATAGCTGTTTGTGGAGGTTAGTGACCAAAGACTTTTTTTAAAAAAAATTCTTTGCTTATAGTGCCCTCCATTGGCAGAAAATAGGTACTGCAGAATCTAGAGCACGAGAAAAAAACGATGCAAGACTTCAAAATACAAGGCCTTCTTTCATAAAAACTGTAGGTACTAACATTTTGTGTCACGGTGCCACTGCAATAATTGGTAATGTTTAATTTTAATTCAATGCTTTATATTTAATGTAACCTTGTACCAGTGTTGCAGTTTTAATCACTCTCTCCAGCATATACTAAAAAATGAGAGAGATCTCAATAGTATTGTTCCTGGTAATAAAAATGAATAAATAAAAAAAGTAGCCTTTAGAGTGGTAGCATTTAGTGAAAGGTGTGCTTTTAGGTCTCTTCACTAAACTGCAGACAAGACCCCGGGAAGCTTAAAGCTAATAAAAATACCCTATGGGATACACAGGCCTCTCCCCACAACTTCCTTATGCCTTATGTGGGATGGGGGAGTTAAACAATGAAAAAACCCTTGGGGACATCTGGGCTCCCTACCCATTGTGATGGCTTTTTTTTTTTGCAATGTTTGTGCTAAATGAGCAGAGCGGCTTTTGTGCTTTTGCTATGTCTTTATTAAACAGTTATTGCCCACTAACTCATTTAGTGCACCCCCAGCCATTATATTTATTTCAGCACAAATAGGAATTCATTTTGAAATAATAATTTTATATACTGTATTGGCTGGGATATAGGCCGCACCCGAATATAGGCCGCACCCTAAAAGTTAGGAGCTTTTTTAAAGAAAAAAGTTTCTGCCCCCCCCCCCCCGAGATATGCTGGCCACTCTATCCCCCTCTGAGATATGCTGCCACTGTTCCCCCCCTCCGAGATATGCTGCCACTCTATCCCCCTCCCCCGAGATATGCTGCCACTCAACCCCCCGGCCCCCCGGGGGACATCTACACATTAACGCGTATTCAACTTCCGGTGCCGGCACGTCTGCAAGGTGTGCTTTAAAATCTGTTAAAGCACATCGTGCAGACGTGCCGGCAGCGGAGGTTGTTTATGCATCGTCTGCGCGATGCTCTTAGACAATATCCTGTGCCGGCACTCCCCCCGTGGGAAGTGCTGGCAGGGGAGGCTGTCCCGGGCGTCAGGCGCTAGACCCCGAATATTCGGGCCAATACGGTATATATAAACCATCATTTAGTATGAAAAATATCTGGGGAAAATCAGGGGAAAAAGGAACAAATTTCACAATTTCACCTATAAAAACTATACACTCACTGGCCACTTTATTAGTTACACTTGTTCAATTGTTTGTTAACACAAATAGATAATCAACCAATCACATGGCAGCAACTCAATGCATTTAAGCATGTATATGTGGTCCAGACAACTTGCTGAAGTTCAAACCAAGCATCAGAATGGGGAAGAAAGGAGATTCAAGTGACTTTGAATGTAGCATGGTTGTTGGTAACAGACAGGCTGGTCTGAGTATTTCAGAAACTAGGGTTTACAGAGAAAAAGAGAAAATATCCAGCGAGTAGACGAAAATGCCTTGTCAGAGGTCAGAGGAGAATGGGGAGACTGGTCCAAGACGACAGAAAGGCAACAGTAACTCAAATAACCACTCGTTACAACCAAGGTATGCAGAATACCATCTCTAAACTCACAACATGTCGAACCTCAAAGCAGATGGGCTACAGCAGAAGACTACACCGGGTGCCACTCCTGTCTTTAGGGTCATCCAGGGGCTGCCATAATGATCAGATCACTCCTATTACCCAAGAGTGATCTGATCATCATCTGGCAACCTTCCCACGAAGTACCAGGTACAGTACATCACAGAACCAATGAGCCCACTTGGACATGACATACCTGGTACATCACTGGACGTGAAGAGGTTAAATTTAGTTAATTTTTTTTATATAAATATAGATTTTAAAGGGTTTATCAGCAGTGTCACAACTGCAATCACAGAGGAGCACACAATATGGAAGTTCCAAGTGTTATAGGCAAAGCACAGACAGATCCAGATATCTGCATAGGTAAACTGCAGGCTGGACTCACAAACGGGTCACACCGGATACCACAGTTTTATACAGGATAGATGGTCAGACACAACTAGGTTCAGTACACCAAATGGATAGTCATACAAGCCAAAAGTTGGCAGTATAACTGGACTGGGAGCTGCAGTTCCGGATTTTTAAATCTGCCACTCTGTATGCCCTGCCTCCTGATGTGCGTCAACGCTGTGCGTCAATGCTGTGCCTCCGACAAATTGCTGCTTTGGACCCTCACATCAGCTGGCAGTAACATCCAGGTTTATTCCATTACCTCTGTGGTGGGGTAAGTGGGGGGATTATCACATCCGTTTCTAGGGAACAGGGTGTTCCTGTTGTGTTAGTTAAAAATGTCAAAATATCCTGGAAGTCCCTGATTAGAGGTTCACCCCCATGAAGGGTACTGACTGTGCCGGAGGTGTTAAGCTAGTGGAGCCACCACAGCACTTTTGTTTCAGCTGTGTACTTTTGCAGAACATGAGGTTTTTCTGTAGGTTTTCATAGTATCTATAGGTCATACCATTGTTACTGGCTTCTTGTTTGGCCTGGTTTGTATTTATTCAATTGCTTTTCAATCACATTAATTTGTTGTTGTGACCTTTCCAGTACATGCAGGTGCTTCCTTGATATTTTAAATTCTCTAGAAATCCTAATAGCTTTTTCCAAGGGAACATTTTTCCTACAGAAGCAACTTCTTGTGTACCTCATTAAACCTGTTGCCCATTGGTATCCTTTTATCATGTCCTCGGGGGCCTGTAAGGCACAGTCTTTCACAATTAGCTGCAGTTGTGCTACCCAACCAACTACTCATTCATCCTCTTCTAGGTCCCTTTCATAGTACAACTTTCTATGCACTGTGATATTTTTTGCATCGATTACAATATTCTCCAGTAAACTCGGACTCTGTTTAAAAATGTTTTGTCTAATTAGTGCATTTGTATGAAAAGAGAAGGAACTCCAACTAAACAAACATGAAACTCCTGGATATTTGTTTTCCATTCATTCGTGTGTCCATGTTGGAGCCATCACAACCCTTGCCTCTCTTTCAGCAGGAAAGTGAGAAGGGACTGTGCAGGAGGGTATGGATTAAGTCATTGATAGATAGAGGTAGAAAATACAATCCAGACAGGAGGGACCATGTCTTTGGTTATGGCTGTAATTGATAATTGAAGTGGCTCAAAAACCTATCATTATGGCATGTAACGCTACAAAAAGGTAGGGAAGTGCACTCCCTTGCACAACTCAACCCTGTGGTTTCTGGTGTAGGGGACTGCCTCGCACCTGAGGCAGTCCTCAGAAATGGATATTCATGATCCCCATGACAGAAGTCTCACCATACTCACCATATTCCATTCATGTAAAGTAAAAAAGGTAAAAAAACAAAACTATTTTTTTTTTTAAAGAAAAGGTAACGTTATCCATCAGCAGCTAGGACTGCAGAAGTAGTTTTTTTTTTTTTTGCAGAGAACAAAATAAATGTTGTGCATAAATTAGACAAACAATTGGGGGACTGTGCACATGCAGGGAATAATTCCATTCATGTTGTGTGTTATGCAGTCATGGTATGCTATGAGATCCCTGTTGACGCAGGTAAGCTAGGACACACCACAACTGTGGTACATAACCTAAATACTAAGTAATGATAAAAATTATTGTTATTGTCATAATTGTTTATTATAAGAAGTTATAAAATGTCTTCCAAAGTAAGCATTCGCAAATAAATGATATCTTAACTTGTAACAGAACCTCTTTTGTATGAGAGAAATAATATTCTGTACATTTGAAAGTGTGACAACATTAATGACTTTAAATGTCAAAAGAGAGAACTGAATAATTAAATGAAACCTGGGATTTAAAATTATTCTGTATTGTGTCACCCAAGGCTAAACATTACAGTTTGTCTTAGCTTGATGCCTTTTTTGTATTTCAGAGCCCTGTTCTGCCTTCTTAAAAGAAGAAACAGTTAATTTCCCATTTTATAGCAATAGTCACTGCAGTATAAAGCAATCAGTATAAAGCAATATTCAATTAATGTCCCTACTATATTATACCATAATAACTATTACTAGAAGTAGGCACACTGATGTTATGGATCCCAAAATGACAGGAATAGTTTGTGTCAATTATTTGCTTGACAAAATTAATATGATTGTCCCATTAAATGATTACATTGTAAACACCCACAAGTATTTGTATTACTGTAACAATATTACATATTATTATGAAAACCATAATTTTCTCTGCAAAACAAGGATAACCCCTTTCCCCTTTTGGCGAAATAAATGTCACACAATAAAACAATCACATAGCTTTATTTAACACAATTACAAACCAATAAAATGTCACACGGAAGCGCCCTGCCACCTGCTGACATTCTATGGGCTACAGCAGACATTTGACATTTGCCAAATAACCAAGATTTCTTATTCCTTGAGAGGGCTCAAAACGTTGATTAAGACAAGAATAACCGAAAAGTATTATCGGGCGGCCTTTCTGAACATATCGTAATGCAATCTTGACCATGGATGTGGCAGCAGACAACAATGAAACAGCTAAAGATAACCTCTCCTAGGTATTTCTCTCTGTAGGGTTAATGTTATATATTTTCAGTTGAACTGGATCCGTTTAAAAGTACCAGATGATATAAAATATATAACAATTCTTTATAAATATCTTAAAAACAAGGCATATTGGACATTTTCTTGTTGTCTCTCCACTAAGCAGTGGGAGATAACGTTTGTGACGCTACTCAATTTGCAGTTCTTTTTTTTTTTTTACTACGGAAAAATAAACCAATAATTATTATTAAAAAAGGTGAAAACTAGTTATAGAAAACAAGACAATTTTGGACTAACTTTGTCGGCCATGTTGTGTCACACGTCCTGTGACCTTTTTATTTTGTGGATGATTCACTTTTGGCAGAGGTGATATTTAAGAGAAGGATTTCTTTATTACCCGTCAAACATAGGAGCTTTGAAAACTACAAAACAAAAAATACAAAAGGCTAGGTCTAATTACTGGTCAGGAAATGAAATACATTTTAATAGGAGCAAGGTAAAAGTCTGCACTTTTACATTTTGAGAAAGCAATAGAGAAATTACAGATAATAACATCCCTCAAGTCGGGGATGATTGGGAGTGAGCAGGCTGCACTTAACATATGATTCTGGTTCTTCTTTTTATGTGAATTGGAAAACTATTAACAGCTTCGATGAGCTTCTGCTGTGTTCATAAAGGCAGATAGTTTGGAAAATAAGAATCCAGTTAGAATGTTTTATTTCATCTTCATTATAAAAACCTCTCTGTGCTTTCTGAGTGAGATGTTCCATTAGAAATGTTCTTCCCTCAATTAAAATGTTAGAAATGTTCTTCTCTCAGTGTTCTTTACCGGAATAGTGTTTGCCTTAAAAGGAGGAAAATAGTTATGAACAATACTTCTTTACACTTCCACAATACCATCAAGCACAAAAACAAAGAAAACCACATCTGTAATTTTATGTAATACTAATATATTAATCGTTTGGAACTATTGGAAGTAAATACATTTTAAAAGGTATACTATTACTTAAAAAAAAAAAAATCAGTTTCTGGTTTTAGAAACGACTTACTCTAAAATATCCCAATGCTGTCCTACTTAGTATTAGGGTTTATTTAGTAAACAGTGATTTGCTTCCATATGACTGAATAAACTGTATAAAACACATTGAAGCTGTACATATACTGCTCATCCATCAAAAAAGATTCTGCTGTAGTGACTTAGTAATGGTGGCAACCAACTAGATCTAATAAGTTAACCATCCTCATAAAAACCATTGCTTGTCAGGAGGCAAAGATATTGCAGGGGAGGAAAAAAAAACAACATAAAAAATAATAGTGTAGTATATTTAACCCTTTAAAGTGAACAATGGAATGTTTCTTTGTCTACATACAAAAGAGGGTAATAAAATAAGCCTGTGGGGGTATATAGCCATGTACAGAATTCCATCACCCCCGTCCCCTGTCTCTCTTGTTCGTCTGAGACACTTTCCTCTGCATAGGAAGCACTTCCTGCTCACACCTCAAACAGGACAGGTCCAAAGGAAAAAAAAAACATTAAAAGGTGGGGTGATCAATTCTGCTCTGTTTTATGTGTCTCTGGTCATGCCCTAACATGCAGGGGTCAGGAAAGCGTTTAAAAGACACCCCAAAAGTATGCATGGGCCCTGGGCAGCTGCACCTTCTCCCTTGTGGTAGTTATAGCCCTGCTAAAATATCATGGTGATTGAAAGACAATTTTTTTCATCAAGATCACGCTTTCACCTTCACCATGATAACCAAAATTATAAGTTAAATAAATGTATTTTAATTTAGAAAATATTTCATTTAATTTTGTAACTAATTGTACTTATGTAAGATTTTACAAAATATAAATCCCCATGTCAGTGGAGAATGTAATAAACTCCTTAAAAAAAGTTAAATTAAGTTTGAACAAAGACATTGAAAAAATGTTGTCATTGTCAAGTGTAAAAAGCCTTTGCCCTTAAGAGGTTGAATGAACCGCATTGCTTGATCATTATTCATAATGCCATCATTTATTTATAAACGTGATGAAGAAGCGTTCCACAGTGAAGAACATCGGGTTACAAAGTCAAAATACTACATATTTAACTAACACTACTATAGGCTGAAAAGTATCCGGCATTAAAACCCTTACATTTTATTTTTTTTGTTTCTATTTTACACACTACTAATGTATTCTTGTAGACACTAGTTGAAGTAAGGTGATAATTGTCATTAAAATAACCTACACATTCAAGGTCATCCATCTTTTGAGACTGACAGAGTTATGCAGTAGTTTATATTTCTCTTCCTCATTCTTCTTCTTTTTTCTTAACTCACTTCAATATTTATCTCTTAATAAACATGTTTTTGTATTTGTTTCTAACTAGTAAACAAACAGTGTAAGCATAATATCAAGTATATAGCTAGCTTACTACACCCTAATCAGTTGCTTGGAGCAGCTGGCGTAGAGTACCCTATACAAGGCATCAGTGATGTCTGACATGTTGAAGAGCTTTGTTTGATCTCCCATGAAGGGATTTAATGAGTGGGAACCAGGGGACTGGACCTCTGCGGACACAGCTGCCAATAGTATTACCTATATGCAGTGCTTGTATACAGTTGGCTTATGCTATGTGCCAAGTAATACTCTAGTGTTCAGAATATGTGGACTATAATGTTTGGGGTGCTCTCCCTTTTAAGTAAAGAAGACGCAGGCCCAGACTGGCCTGTAGATTGGTTGCTGCAGTGTGTGGTCATCGTCTGGATGTCAGGCTGCATGCTATGTGAGTATCAAATGTACCCATACATATTCACCCTTCAGCCGCACCTAAGTCTTCGGAAGGCCATTGTCCTTGAAATGGCGGGGCTGCCTCGTTATTGCCAGTCTGGCCCTGGTAAGGCGGTACAAGGTGGGGCCAGTGACACTGGAAGGACGCCAGGAAAAACTGGCAGAAATAGATTAGATTTTCAGGGGAACTAAGCAAGGTAAAAACACTTATTTAACTCCTTGTAAAGTAGCTTTTGACCGTGAATATTTTATTTTGTTTCATCTTTCATGCACTCATCATCAATTAGTACTACACAGTAGGTAGCTAGGCATGTTGGTATGGAAAAAAGTAGATTCAAATGCCCTCTCGCATTCTCCATGTGTGTCCCACAAGTTTGGTTGGAAATTATAAGAATTAGAACAACACTCGGATGATACTTGAGTACTTGGGAGTTCCCACTGGAAGTCATTGTACTAAAGTACAATCCGTCCCTAACTGTCTAAGAAAAAAAAATCACAAAAGTAATCCCTCCTGTCCCAATTCCTTCTTTTCCTGTGCATTTCCGGACCTAATATTGTGCCACATCTATGCTCATACCACTAATGCCTACACTATACCTATACCAGCAGAATATATTTCCCTCTAGTGTCTGGAATAGCACTTGAGTAATGTGTGCCAACCTGTCAGGTAAATGTTCTTATAAATAAATGATGACACATTCTCCGGATATCCCCAAGGTAGCATCCAGCATTAAACACACTCGCGGAGCAGACCATTGTAATGCTGAGCGGTACAAGGAAAACCCTCTATTATTTTGACTTGACGTTTTATTTAAACAGTATCTGGGCCATAGTCTACACTATAAGACATTAGGATTGGAAGTCAATGTTATACGTAACATAGATTCCCAAAGAGCTAAAAACTTGTAGTTTTCAGTTTTGCTAAAATTGACAGTTACTATTAAGTCAAAAGTTCCCTAGTGGATAAGATTGAGTTTTAGTATGAAGAAATTATTTTTTTCATACTTAATTTTTAATATTTCACTTCTGAAGAAAGCGCCTGCTTCTTTATCTATAAGACTTGTTCTTAGGTTACTTTTTGTATCTTACTGTCCTGTTGCATTAGTATCTTAGATATCTTCTTGTCCTAAAGTTCCCACTTTCGAAATAACTATTTCTTTTTTCAAAGTGATAGGGTGAACTGGGACTGCAAACCATGAGAGTTAAAAGACCTCTCTTCTTCATTTCTAGATTGGCTTTTTGGCAAACCAAGCAAATGCAATGTCTGCTGGTGCCAGATGGCGCTGGTCATGCATGTTAACTGCTGCTTGTGCATCAGATCCGGTCTCTTAGTGTGCAACAGTTGGCGGGATACACACAGCTTAGAGAGTGTAAGAATTGAGCGGGTAGGCATGTGTTTCCAGTTGATGGCTGATATTAGTCAGTACACAGTATATTACAACTTGGCTTTGTGAGCCAAACAGGTGTAAGTACCAAACTTAATTACCAAACTTATTACACCACTTAATGGGTCACTTTTGGGGCCTCTGAGGTCTCTTTTTCAGATGAAAAGACTGGCGAGGGAGTCTTAAATACACGCAAAACAAATATAACGATACAGAGCTGTTACTTAGTGAACTTAATGGATTTAAACAAAGTAATAATCCATAAGGTGTGTGGAGCAAATGGGGGCATGGAATAAATGGAACCAAGCAAAATGTGTGTGAATGGGATATAATTACAAAAGTTCATAGTGTGACATGGTGTCATTTGAAAATGAATCAGAAGCACTTAGAACCTTACAGAGACTTTGCAAGCCCCTGGGTTTCCATGGCTCATAAAAAGAGTAAAAAAACCCCAATACATATGAATGAATAATTCTATATCAACAGGCATCTTGTAACACAAGGTCTAGGTAGGAATAGGGGCAGAATCGGCAACCTAATGACGACAGCATGCCTGATGGCTGGACATGACAGGTCACATGCTATTTTTTTTTGTTATGTAGCCGGCGACTGGGCATGTCAAGCCGGTGGCTGCACACCACAGCACTCTATCTGCTGCTTGAGTGCTAGTTCGGGAGCAGGGCCAGCCTTTGGGGTGTGCGAGCTGTGCGGCCACACAGGACACCATGGCAGCAGGGGCGCCATTCGGCCGTCCCATCACCAAGGCCAGTGCCGCACTGAGGCGACAGGGAGAGGAGGAAAGAGAGGGGCGCCGAGTGATAGCACATGAAAAATTTCAGCAACGGCTCTGCCTCCTTTGTCTCCTCTGCTCCCTACCGCTGGCCTGACTGCGGGGGTGCGAGCACGTGGCCTTGGTCACGGTGCGGCACTTCATGATGAGCACTGGAATATGACGTCATATCCTGACGCTCAGCAGTGAAGCTGCGCGCGCCACAGCAGGGCAGAGAGACTGAGGCCTCGCGCTCCCATCACAGGACTTCACCAGGGTAAGTAAACTACAAAGGGGGGGTAGATAGTAAAAAGGGGGTAGATAGCAAGAATAGGGGGTAGATAGTGAGTGTGGGGGTAGATAGTGAGAAGAGAAGGAGAGGAAGTAGATAACGAGCAGGAAAGGAGAGGGAGTAGATAGTGAGAAGGGTCGTAGAGGGGGTAGACTGTGAGTAGTGGTGTGTGGAGGGGGTGCAAAGAAAATAATTGCCTAGGGTCCAATTTTTTCAATACTTAAAGGAAAAATGTTTTTTGTTACACAGATCGTAACAGATTGTTAGCTGTTTTTTTCCTATATTTAATGTATTTTTAAAAGTGTCCAATATTTTATTGTACTTGTTTGCACTTGCACATAAATAATCTCTAATTAAAACTTGTTGTTTGTTACAAGAATTTTTCCCTTTTTTTGTCAAGTGGGCGCTAGAGAAGTAGTCCACACAGGGCGCCTGAACACCTAAGGCCAGCCCTATTCAGGAGTGTATGGAGTAGTTGAGCAGTGGATCACTGGGCATTTGCCCAGTGTGCAAGATGGCCACCCTTGACCTGGGCAGGAATAATTTTGCAGTATAACACTGGGTATATTCAGTGAAGTGAACGTTTAGATTGTTGTGTTTTAAAATCAAGACTTATTTGTTTAGTTGTAACAACAATACATTATTAATGTGACATTCCCGCCAAATCTGTTTTTCTTCTGAAAGCATGGCAATGTTTGCATACAAATAAATTGTTACTATAATATTAACCTAACAATCATCATAGCAAGAATACTAAAAATGTTGAGTAGTTCATGTGCCAAATAATAGTTGGAAATTATATTTCCCCATCACCCTCAAAAATAAAGTAAGATTATAGTAAAGCAGTAAATGTGTATGGAGGTGGATTACTGTACATGAGCAACTAAAGTTCAACTTGAATGCTAATTGATGGCACTCCCCAAGAACAACACTCCACAGCAGGAGCATTGATGGACGTTAAAAAAAGCTTTTACATTTTCATCAACCCACAACTCATGTACAAGAGACAAATGTAAGTTGAAAATAAGTTCCATCTTGCCATTTTTTCTGGCAAAAACAACACTGTGCACTGTGCACCTCACAACACCCTTTTGTTTCACACATCTCAGCCATTCCCTGTTCAGGTTCTGGAAAACACCACCCGTTAAGCATGTTCAATGCCATTGTTAGACAGGAACATGTGAATGAGGGTCTGTTTTGCTCAAACTGATTATGAAGGAAGTAAGGGTTAAAGTTGCCATTTCTGACCCCTTTGGCCTTTTGGCAACTATGACAATGTGGCAAATGTAATGAGAACTGTGCCCTCTGATTTCCTGCATCAAATTATTTACACACCACTATAAAGGTAACCAAAACCACATCATGTTGTATAGATAAAATGGCTGACCCACATCTGGTTCACAGTGAGTGAATCCAGCTAATCTGATTATGGTTTAAATAATGCAATCTAATGCAAACCCCAAAGTTTCAGGTGTGGAAATCAGGACATATATGTTGGGGGCGTGACAAGAGGCAGGGAGATTTCAGGGACAGCCCCAGAAGTGGGTGGGACTGGAGGTGTGGCCACCTGTTATCCAGATACCGGCGCAATGTGGTCACAAAGGAACTACAATAATCTATTAATTTTATAGGTCCCTGGGGTTGATCAGAGGACCCCCCAACTGACCCATGAGGCCCACCGCCCACAAACGTGCCCATTAAAACTGCTGTTCCCCCTATCTTGCTAAAATTAACTTGTAACTAAATGCAACATTAGAAACATAATTCCTAAAATGTTTCCACATTCATATATTTTTTTTACCATGTGCATGTACAGATATATGATCAAACTTTTAGGAAGAATGATAAGATGCTTAACATACTAAAAACTCAAAAACAGCAAACAGAAAGATACCTGTAGATAGATGCCTATTGCAGAAGGCAAGTTTCCTGAGAGCATGTTTTTCCAATGACTTTATTTATCTGTGAAGAAACAGTGCACTTTTTAATTTAAAATAAATCAAATGAAAATAATGTTAATTTGTTAAAATTTGTAACACGTGTAATCAGTATCACAGTTCAGCTGGCTATGTAATTTTTTTTAAAAAAATCTTACTGATTTAATTATGCTGTACATCAGAAGTGGGGCGCACACAATAGTGTAATAAATTCAAACACAAATGGTGTGTATGTGTGTAAGTGGCACTCACAAGAGTAACGTCAAAAAGTGGTTCATCAAAGTAAAGTGACTTAATTATGGTTTTATACTGGAGAAACGAAGATCTTCTCACTAGCCATGATGTAAGGTAAAGTTAATGAGTTTAATGTGTTGCCAACTCACACTATAGTAAATAAACCCCTAATGGACTATAAGAATATACATTGCAAGGAGTGAAAAACTGCACTTGTATTGCAGCTATACCAATTGTATTACCAACTGTAATGCCACTGTAGGTAAAGGAATCAGACTCCATATTCCAAGAACATTGGCCAAGGTGCCATTTAAAATCCATTACAATATAGGACTTCCTGGAGACTCTTATGAAGAAAAACCCTACCACTATAATGTTACCAGTGAAATGTTACTGTTCAAATATAACAGAGCATGGTCAGCAATGGACTGGAGAAATAAATTGCTCATGGTAATTTAAGGCTAGTTGCTGATGACATGCATACAGCCACATGCTACACTTGTAGGGGGGTTGTAGGGGTTACCATTGGGCCCCAGCCTCTCGGCATTTGCCCTGTTTGCCTGATGGTCAGTCCAGACCTGTGGTCAATAAATCCTTTCAAAGTTGTCCAAACACTTAAAAGAAAGGATTGTTACAAACACATTTCAAATAGTGCCCTGCGGTTCTAGGAGCAGTTATAGAGAACATAAAAAACGTGAAAATGATAATGTGAGCAGCACTGTGAAAACTGCTCAGCTCAACAAAACAAAGTTTTACTTTCATTCTGCTGATTTATTGCACATTTAAATTAATTATTCTCAGCTGTCACAGTCAATTCACATATAAGGCAGGGATTCAGGGATTTTTCATAAGGGAGAGATAAAATATTGTTTGAGCTATATTTTCATTTGCAATTCTGACATTGTTAATTTTGTATGCAACTTACACTGTTAAACTCCAATTTGCTGCCTATTCCCTATAATTCACACACATTTATGTTTAAATAAATACAAATTCCCTTTACAAAGCCTTGTGTACTATACTAGCAGCTAAGACTCTCTGTTTTTGCATGCCTTGTTGGCATATATAGAGTGCTGTGTACTAGTTAATTGCTAAAGCAAGAGACAAGGGGACAGTGCTGGGCAAGATCTGCAAGGCCTCTATGGCTTACCCACCAACCTCAGATGAAATATTGGGGTGAAATGGAAGGGGCCCCTGGACCAATAGGAAAGAGGGTCATGACTGCTGACCCATGCACAGGGCTGCAGTCGGGGTCCCCTGTCATTGGTGGGTAGCTGCAACATTGTTGCCGTTATTAGTTATATTAAGGGCAAGAGGTGAATTTTACCTTTTTCCTTTTGTTTCCAGCAAGCTTGCAGACGTTTGTCTCCCACCTGCCCTATTTACTGTTTTACGCTACACGTGGTCTGTTCATAGTTGTGATAAGTTTGTTATCCTTTTTCAACCTAGTCTTGTTTGGTTCCCTGGACAGCGGGAATTTCAAATAAGCATGGAATGTTTGTCCATCATGGGCTTGGGGAGGTGTGTTCCCATGATGGCACCCACAGGGCTAGGACTCTTGGCTGGTTGTGGTAATTATCTGTCTGTTGGGCTTAGTGCTTAACAGTTAGCAGGTTGTTTACAGGATGTGGTTATGTGTTGTACCACTGGCCGGGGAATGTTTATATCATGTTTAATAAAGCTGTGGCCAAAAAGCCCTACCCCACTAGTGTTGTCCTGTGTCTTTATTTTGGAGTAATCTTGGTATTGGGTGGTTGTTGGGCATAAGCAGTCTAGGGTTGCAATTATCCTAAAGCTTCGTAGCTGACATAGACCACAATGGATTGTTTGGAAGATTAAGTATTCTTGTGTAAAGTACATGACATATAAACGTTAATAAACATTTATATTTCCAATAAGTGTTCTAATAAGTCTAAAATGGGTTCAGCTGGTTCCCTGCATGCCTCTTTCCAACGATTATTACAGAAAAATACAATCTTTTATTGAGGTCCTTGCATTTTGGTTTTCATGACTAAAACATTAATTAAAAAATAATGTTTTTAAATCACACTGACCTTTTTGTGGATGTAGCTTCTGCTGTGTATAAGCATTAATGTATTAATTTAGACTTAATTTAGACTTAATAAGCATTCTTTTAGTAGGAAATGTTATGGGGGCGGAGATCATTGCAAAAATGATGAGTGAATGTCCAAGTCTGCTCTTGACCAGAAGATTTAAATATGGATCAGAAGAAAACTTTTAGTTGAAATACCTAAAATTTAAACCAATTGCACATTGAAACTAAATTTAGATGCCAATGGCATACACTACATGGACTTTGTATTGGGACACCTGACCATTACACCAACAGGGACTTTTGAATATGTAGTTGCATGGCATTGTCCAAAATGTCTTGGTATGTCCCCTTCAGCATTCTAACACATTTAACAATGATATGCTGCCAACTGTGTTGAAACGGTTTATGGAGGCCCCTTTTCTATTCTAGCATGACTGTGCCCCCCACACCACAAACCAAGGTCATAAAGATATGGTGGGATGGCTTGAAAAGAGCACAGACCTCAACCCACAAACACCTTTGGGATGGAGAACACTCAAAAGTCTTGTGTAAAGCCTTCCTAGTAGAGTGGAAGCTGCAAAGGGGAAGCAACTTCACATAAATATCTATGAATTTATAATGCAATGTCATCAAAGTCCTTGTTGGTGTAATAGCCAGGTGTCCCAATACCTTTGTCCTAAAATATCCATGATACACTCACGCCACTTACTTTCTCTTTGCAGTAAACTGGAGGAGCATTTATTATGCAGCAGGTTGACGCTAGATTTGCTCTTTGTTCGACCAGCTCGTCCAATTTTGTCGGGTTTAATTTGGGCACTCTCTTGCTGAGAGCTGTTACTAGCCTGTGACAACAGACAAACCATTGCATATTAGATACGGTTTACACAGGCTTCAGAAGCACTAATAAGCCATTACATTTGTTTGTTAAAATAAAGAATAAAAATTATTATCATTGATTATGATGAAGTCGTGTTTTCTTTTTTGATTAACTGCTACACTAAGCATAAAGTTATGCAAATCCTGTTCTCAAGCTGTAGAGCTGTATTCACAAATAAAAAGTCTTTCTTAGTTCCGATTTTTTTTTCACGTTAAAAGCAATTATAATAATAGTAATCACTTAGTTATATTAAAGTCAAACTGAGCTAATTGGACTTCACAGAGTCTCTTGCCTAATTGGATCATGACAGGTTTACAACTTTACCTCTAATCAACGGTTGGTGAATTGTGTTGAAAACTCATGTTTGGTTAAATCTGGCCTGAGTACACTTTACAGAATTTCCCAATGTGATAATATATGATTGAGAATAACAAACCCTCGTAGGGTCATGATCAGCTTTGCACTTAATAAAAATGGTGGCCATTTGATTTATGCTCAACTTCTCTATTAACCTTTGATAGGTAACACAGTCAATAGTGCTCTTTGTCTCATTATTTGTAATTAACTGTTGATTTTAAATAAAATATGTCTGTTCTTGACCTAGGGACTAGCTTTATGAACTTTGTCAGGTTGTTTAGCTACCAATGCTTGTGTAAGCTTAAGAACTTAACTGCGTACATGCTACCAATAGATATTTGTTGTATGATGGTAATAACATCATATGTTAATTACTAAAACCTGCAGCTTTGTGTGATACATAAAATCTGTAGTTACTGATCTTAAACTCAAGACAAGATATATACTACAGCTGAAAACCACACTACAGAACCACAGGAATACACAAGTTGCCCATCTTATAACAACATCTTTGCAAAAACCTTAACTGATCCTTATATTGAGCTTAATCTTGTTCCTATCCCTCACTTTACTAACCACAAAAAATTGAAAAGTAGGGGCTCCAAGATTAGATGTGATGTTACTCTGTGAGTGTAGTACAGTAGATAAGTGGAACAGTCATCTGACATATGAGGCTAATAAACTGCAATTTTTTTATGAAAGACAAGGATAAGTGACGCATAGGTAGGTATTATTGCCTTTTTAGCAGACCAAAGAGGGTAGCTGCCCTGGTGCCAAGCATTCACGAGTGATCCACTGTAGCAGCACTGCACACTGTAGGACAGTGCTGACCACTTCAGGGATCATAAAGAGCCCAATTCATGTAAAGAAAAAGCACAAAACAGTTTAACTTAATTGTTCCTTACATGTTTGGTTACATTTTAAGTAATAATATAAGCATAATATATACAGTTATATATATTGTTACCTTTCTTTGAATGTTGAGAAAGGATGGTTATTGTAATCTGCGCAGAGCTTGTTACCTTCAGTGATGTATTGGTTAATCTCCTCAATTAGTTGAGGTTTCTGAAAGACAACATAGATCTTTCATTTGTTGCTAATTAGTTCATGGTATGAGTACAAGAAAAGAAATTATCTGCAACACTTGTCGAGATTCAGACAGTCAAGAAGGCAAAGTTGCAAGTATCCAGCATTACATTTATGCTAATTCATTGTTAATGGAGCATCTTTACATGGCAAGCAATTTACAGCATTTATGTTACATGGCGCTCAGTAGAAGAGGGGTGTGATATTATAATTTGAATGGAATTGTGATGATAGTATGGGAATGAATAAAATGGATTAACTGCTATTTAGTAACAGGAAATGGCAGAAATATTGCAATGGAAGCTTGAAAAGTAAATAACTGCCTGAATAAAGCACCACAACGCTATAGACATTTATAAAGAGAAGGTGGGATGTTCATTCAACAATCACAGAATCATTATAGTAAGGCTAAATATATGTTGATCCATTCCCGACACTTATTGCCTTTAAACAAACAGCTGCTAGCATTTTTGTGTTAAAAACATTAGATATAATGCTATGTCATGGTTTTGTGGGGACAGAATGAAACAAATTAGCTTCCCATTAAGCCAATCCTATAGAATTTTTTTTTTCATTTTTCAGTGCAGTAGAATGTCTAGCCACTGAGGTGGCCCCAAACAAAATTGGCAAAATGATGAGAACAAAACATAAGTCTATACCATAAGAAAACATATGTAAATTCATAAGAAAATGACAGAAAGGAATCAGTCGTTGATGGTATTCTAATTATTGTTACTCTAGGTCTTGCAAGCTCTTCTCTGTTGAAAATGATATACCAAGTTTTAAGGACACTGCTTATGATCAAGGTCATTAGCGATATAAACATTTAATTGGTTAGGTATCTGCTATTTTTTTTTATTATTGCCTCAGTCACAGGTTAATAAAAAATCACAGCTTCCAATGTAATTATTTCAAGGAGTCAATAATATTAAAGAAAAGACAAAACCTCCAATGGTTCGTCCTACCTTTTTATCCTAATATTGTACAAACAAGCACATATTTTCAAACTTCCAGCTGGGAAGAGTACTAACCTTGTGGCAATCATGGCTCATCCAAGAGCCAGTCCTTCTAAAGAGTTTTAGTGGCAATAAAGAACAGAAGGATCTCCCAGCACACCATCATATTTATAATACATTGTAATCACCAAACTTAGAACAAATAATGTGGCATCAAACCAAGAAAAATATGTAATACCGTTGTTGATGCATGCTGCTATACCTTATTTTCCAGACAAACATGGGGATTTTGAGAGTTGCAACATCCTTTGACTACGTCTACAATGGAGACGTGCAGCTTATCAATAAACACTTCTGGCAGCTTTGTGTTTCTTCTTGCCAGCTCAAATGTGTATCTGGAGATAAAAGAAAAAAACACACAGTTATTTAAAACTATATGTTTTATCTGATCCTCTTTCCAGGATCTTGAAATCTTGTCTTATCTTTTCATCAAGGCAGCATAAAACAGGGCATCTTACAAACCACCTTGCAATAAGCTGTGATGTGATGGAAAACAAAGCCTTCCTTGTTATGATAAAAGAGAATAATATAGACATTATATCTAATACACAAGTAATAGGAATTTTAGAAATAAAGATCAGAATTAGAAGAAAACTTGTATTTTGCTAGTGCTGCACGGAGAACAAATATCTAGCTATCTAATGGTGTATTTTGGTAGGTCCCGGGAGGCGGCAGCACCTTGGCTACATAACAGGGAGCCTATGTATTAAAACTGGTAACAAAAGGAAGTAGGGAATGTTTGCTTTTTCTGACGCAAGATATGGAGCAAATTCTTAATTATGATAGCTTTAGACGGCATTTAAAGTAAATTGTTCTTGTATTTTAAGATATTTGAAAATTGTGCAAGAAGATTTTTATTCCAGCATGAGTACTTGTTTCCTGTGACAGGAATCCTATGTTGTTATATTTTCACAGTTTTGTTCGGTTTGTTAATTTGTTTTTATGTGTAAGTTACCATGTATTCGGAAAGTTTATTATTGATATGCCCCACTCTAAGTCACCGTTACCCATACTCCCATGAGCACCTTGGTGCCAGGGTAACCACCTGCTTGTCACCTCATCAGAGCAATAGACACCTCCCTGACCAGTCCCCCATGTCCCACCTGTCGAAGTTTAAATCAGTGGACAACTTTGAAACTGATATGTGTCTTGTCTATTTACCCACAATCCACTCGTCTTTTGTACATAAAAAAACTCGGTGTTTTACCCCAACAAATATTAGTTGTTTTACACCTGGTTCCTTGTGGTTTTATCACTCTGGTAGTGACTCCTTTCTCCAGAGAGGTACCTTTACCAAAGACCATAGCTACCCACTAGCTACCCACTAGCTACCCACTAGCTACCCACTAGCTACCACTAGCTACCACCCTAAACTTCCAGCTTTGGTAATATTATGTTGCATAGTCTGTTCTTTCAGGGGTATAGCAACAAGAATTACCTGTGTTGATTAAAAACTTGTATTCAACAATATTTTCCTTCAGAGATTACTGGACGAATGAATAAAAATTATGATATTTAAAGACCCCTAAGACCCATAAAGCAAACGTTGTCTCTAGGACCAAGACAACAATATGCATTTTTATGTGGTGGGTCTAATCAAATTAATTAATCAAAAGATTTGTAGTTTATATGTCCCTGGGAGCATGTATAATCTACTGGTGATGAGGCTCTACAAGTTCAAAATGTGTGTTCCTATGTAATAGAAACTCAATTTCATAAAAAAATAATTTGTTATGAATTAAAAGTAAAGTAACCTATAGAGTAAACATTTAAGAACACTATATTTCCCAAGTAAAATATTATATTGTATATATAATATTATATAAAATATAATATATATATATATATCTGTCATTCTATTCATAAGCACATTAAAAAATGTGTGCCAGGAGTGATGGCGGAGTCACCCAGCAGCTTGGTTTTATATATTTGTGACAAGCATCAGTGCACAAATAAATATCTGTCCTAAGGACATTCAGTTCACTGCATTGACTCACGCAAGCTTAATTAAACAACTGTCGTATATAAAACTGTCATTTCCAAAATTAAACTGAGAAAATTTCATATGAGCTTCTCAGCAAATAAACATCATCATATGGCTTATGCTCATTATCAACATTTTGGTAGTTAGTCTAAGTCCTAATTCTATGGCACATGTTGTTTCCTGTGATTGAGTTGCAGCACAAAAGTAGATACTCTACTCCACAACTTGCTTCTTATTCATGTTTTTACAAAGCTACTTTTTGCGTGCACATGAGTGTTTAGCCACCTATAGCCGTTGTGGATCATGTTTCTGTCCCAGGCCCTGTATTATATTTATTTTTCATCTATGCCTAGGGTCCTATATGTTCCTGGTCACATATTCCTACTGCCTGCTTCAAAGTCCAGTTGTACATTGACATCATATTGCCTCCTCTAAATCGCAGCATGGTATCTGCCTCTGGGGGCTTGAGTCTTATCATATTGTTGGTAAACAAAAGAATATCTAAATCTTAATCACCCAGACTGGCACACTTGCTAATGAATGTCTACAGAGGAGTAACCAGGACTTCATTAGCATTGGCATAAACAGTCAGGGTTTTGAGCAGGGAAGCACATCCAAAATACAGTATGACTGTCTACATCTGCCTCCAGCTTTGAAGATAAAGGAGGTTAGTTGGAACAATATTAAATAAGACCATATTTTCTTCAGTCCTAAACTACGTTACTCTATATAGCACTATGTTTAATGCTAAAAGAATATTCATTTTTTTAATGGGCCTTTCCCTGTAAAGCCTTCTATAATAGCATGACTATTGATGTGACTATGTAGGAGAGTGCATGTGACAGGAGTTCTGCCCTTAAAATCTCAAACTGATTTTAGTTTTCAAAAATACTGGAAATACTGTTTTTTTCTGTTTGAAATTTAACTGAGAGCTATATAATAATGAAATCATCTAGCTAGGTTTCTTTGCATCTGTATCTCTTTCTCTTTGTCAAATTGAGTCTTGCAATATAATTTAATTTCTATATTTACCACTACTGACGTTGTTAATCTGATAATTATAATACAAACAATAAAAGTAGTTCAAATTCATAAATGTTTTGGTAACATGACAACCCCCGAAACTAGCTACCCAGTTGTATATCAAAAAACATCCATTGTTCATTTCTTGTTCATGTATTCTTGGCTTGTATAATAAACATTCAGGTTTAATTCTACTGAATTTCACTTACTTCTCAAGTTCCTGATTCTTGCCTTTCTTGCAGAGTTGGTTAGTTGTAGGCCACTGAAGTTTTGGAAGTGGAATAGGTTCAGAAGCCGGCATGGAATGCAGGCAGTGGAGGGTATCTACAGGTGGCTTGTTGCAGCAATCCGTGACTCTCGAATCTTTTGGTGACAGCTTTTTGCACACTTGCTTAATGTGCACTGACAGCTAAAGAAAGGGTAAATGTTTACAGAATCATTAACAGAATCATATAGTTAATATGTTGCCAAACCAACCCTCAACCAACAACAGAACAAATATCAAAGAATTATATTTATAAACTTTATTGACCACTAAATAGCAAAACTGTTGCATTTTTGTTATTTTTTTTAGTAGATCAGAGATACTCAACTGAGATTGGGAGGTGATACCTCTTCCAGGGAACAGTCTTAATTAGCACACTAAAACTTCGATCATTGGAAACATAAGGCGATTGGAGAAAAACGTAGAAATATCCAATGGCACAGTAGTCTATCATACGGAATGGTGACTGGTTTAGTGAGCATGGGATTAAGCATGAGCTGGAGCTAAATCAGTTTTAATGGTGTACCAGCAGAGAATGACCATGTAATTGGATTGATTCCGATACACTTGCTATAAGGCCCAGTCAATTTCAGTGGTACTCAAACCACCTCACATGAACACAGTGCATACATGAACACAAACAACGCAGTTCCTTTGATGAGAGAACACACCAGAGGAGCAACAGTTCTGAAATGGAAGAGTTTCAAATTGGCAGTTGTGGTTATAACCGAAGAACACTGGCAGAATTAGAAACTTGTAAGATGGCTTTGACGTTTCCATCAATGGCACTCATTTGGCTGAACATCTCTGTGGTAGAGGTAGGTAGATGGGCTACTGGACTTATCGGCTTTCAGCATACCTAGAATCACCATTGACATTGCACCCTTTGTAAGTCACTCCAATTCTCAGATGAGTATCCGTTGTCCGTTTTCTCTATAGGACACTATATGATAATTGACTTAATTACCCATCAATTGTTTTCAATTTAAAAACTATCAAGTAATTCTCGGAATTGTGTAGAAGGAAAGCTAGCGCTATGGGTAAAATGTGTCATAGTGTTTTTGTAGACCTTCCTACCTCATTCTTTATACAGTCATCAGTCATGGAGCTGCAGCACTTAGCAAGCACTTGGGTACCCTGCTCCACAATTGCCATGACATCCTTAAATACTGCAGAGGGTACTTTTTGGCCAAACATTATTGAGGCACTAAACAATAAGAGATAATTATCCATTTAGATGTGGAAACCTGGTGTAAAGATTGTTATTAAACCATACAAAATAAAATTAAATGAACAAAGTTAGAAAACAAAACCAGGGACAAACAGCAATCACATGTATCTTATTATTACTACTACCTTTTATTAATAAAGCCCCAACAATTTACGCAGCGCTTCTTACAATATATTCAATGGCATTATTAAATTGTTCGTTATTGTTGTAACTTTAATAGTGTGATTTTGTACCTGAATTTCAGCTTTTCGTCTCCATAGCTGGCATACCGTGAACACAGTCTATTAGACATCACAGTCAATAAATGCACAGGATGTCTTTGCAGTCTCTGTAAGGAAATAATTCTAGGGTATTAGTTGGCATTGGTTTGATATGTAATCCTTGATCTACCAATGGAATCATATCACAGTATAGTCAAAAACACAATTTGGTTTTGGCTTTCAATTTTATTGACTTTGCCCAGAATTGCAGTTTTTAAGTGCATATTTTTTTCAGGTTACTTATGCATTTCGATTGCTGTAGTTTCTAGAGTTAGACTGCACACTTTAATTCAAACACATTTTGCCTAATTCATTACTTTATCTGAAAACAAGGGGAGACTCCCAGGAAACAAATGATTAATGGAAAATCTCAAAACTTATCGTTTTTATTCGTTCGTTTGCCATCTCTCCCCCTCCCTAACTGCCAGTTAATTAGAAGATGTTACAATATGGAAGATGTTAAAGATCTGTGAAAATATGGTTAAGGTTCAAGATGGGTACCTGCAGGGCCGGCCCTTACCATGGAGCAGAGTGGGGCAATTGCTCCAGGCGGCACTTTTGAAGGGGGCGACACTTTTTTGTTTTTTTTTTAAAGCGGAGGAGAGAGAGGGTCGCCGAGTGGTTTTCGCTTACCAAGTTGTCAGTACCTGCTCGGCGCCCCTCTCTCTCCTCTGCGAGCCCTCTAGCTCGGTCTCGGTGCCAGCTTGTAATGCTGAGTGCCGGCAGATAATGTCATTTCCGGCGCTCATCATTACAAGCCGGCACCGAGACCGAGCAGGGAGACTCGCCGCAGGACTGCTGAAAGGTACAAAGGGGGGGGGAGTCAAGCTACATAATAGGTGCAGGGGATGAGGAAAGGCGCCCTAGATAATTGGCCCGGCAGCAATTTAAACTTCGCCCCAGGAAGCTTCTCCACTCGCCCCTCCCCTAGAGATTCGGGGCTTCGTGGGGAATCTCCGGCACGGTAAGTAAGTATACCCGGCGTATAAGACGACCCCCGACTTTTGAGAAGATTTTCTCGGGTTAAAAAGTCGTCTTATACACCGGAATATACGTATATATTGTCATCATATTCCATAGCACTGTACAATATGTAGACAGGACAGTATACAACATAACAATATGACTTACAGAAAAAGCAGGTAAGGAGGGCCCTACTTAAACAAGCTTATTAATGTAAAACTTCCTTACTTTATATCTAAGCCTCCGACCCTCCAGTTTTAAAGGTCATAGTCCATTCTAAACATAATTTGCCACGATAAAATCTTTATTGTCTTGTTAATATGCAAATTACAATGAATCATTTCAGTGCCTGTAAGGAACGCTGTGCATTTATTTACCTCTTTTTATGTTTTATTTGTTGGTCTTTGAATTTCTTAGAAAACACACAAAGACCTTAATCATGCTTCACGATGGTAAACACTACAATGCCAACACAGATCAAAAGAAGGCATGGAGCTAACGCTTCGGGAACAGATGCCATCAAATGAAGATTAAATTAAGAAGATTTTACAGAATATGCGAAAGCGTGAAATAAAATGAAACAAACCTGTTTCAGGAAACACACTGAAGGTTTTTCAGATGTGCAACATGTTGCTACCATGTTGAGATAGTTGGTAGTGGAATCTATCACCACAAGTAATGGAGCCTCTGCGTAATTGCTAGAGTATTCATACAAAAACCTGTAGAGTTAAACAAAAATCATTAATTAGCTTTTTTGATGTATTATTAACAGTAATGTTTTTAATCCTTCTATCTAGAAGTATATTTATGTCTTAAAATCACTCCTTAATCATAAGGTGAAGGTTGGAGAACATGAATTTAGAATCACTAGTAAAAGGTTTCTCCTTGTCTACATTATTTTGGCTTAATCTTACCTGTGAACTTTCCAGAGCTGCCTTAAGCTTGTCCTCTCACCTACCCTTCCCACTCATGACTAACCAAGCCTCCACGAAGCGTGCCCCTCATGCAGCTGTGCCCACTCCTTGTTTTCATTGGTATGGGAGATATATATAGACTAGGATCCCTGGGAAATTATCAGGTATGAAGACAACAAGTACCTTGAACATGTCAAGTAATTCCTGCCAAATATTCCACAGGGGCTGTAGTGAAAATAGTATTATATTTGGTAGGGTAGGAATCGTTTGACTTGGTTAAGGTACTTTTTCTCTTCATATCTGGTAATTTCCCAGGAATCCTAGTCTATAAACCTCCCATACCAATGAAAAAGGAGTGTGTAGAGCTGCATGAGGAGCAAGCTACGAGAAGGCTTGGTTAGTCCTGAGTGGGAAGGGTAGGTCTCTCTGCTCATGTAAGATCTCTCCTCTGATTTCTAGCTCTTATGTGCGCTTACAAGACTTCTCAAGGGCTGCTCCTATCCTCAGAAATGCCCTCCCCCATCCTATCCGTCCCCCCCCTGCCTTCAGTCCTTCAAAAAATCCCTTCAGACCTTTCCTAGTTTTTCTCCTGCAATACTTATACTAGTGTGCCTGGTCCACTCCTACCAGTTTGTAAGCTCGTTTGAGCAGGGCCCTTCTCACATGTTGTTTCTCTATGCCATCTTGCTATGTTAAATACTAATTGCTATGTCCTGTCTACCCTTTGTACAGCGCTGCAGAATCTGATGGAGCTATATCAAATAAATAATAATTATAATAATAAGAATCACATACTGTTTTAACAATATTTGCTTACCTATCAATATGATATACAATTACTGTATATAAGATTACTTATGGGCTAATCCCCAATTACCAAGCAATTAATATACATTAATTTCACATTAATTATTTTTTTTTAAATGAATGTAATATAAGTGAATAGAATGCAAACAAATAATGTCATACTGTAGTGTTATTAGTTTATTATTATGGAGCTAGTGTTCCCATAAGAACATATGAGCAAATGATTAGATTTATTGGTAAGAGTTTGTCTCCGTCATATACCACGGATCAATAAGGTTAGTATCCTCAGGCATGTTTTTTAACATTGGAACAGATGAAACTTGTCAAAAAGTTGGTCATTCTTAAAACTAGTTTGTTGGACTTTTTTTATTAAAAAAAACACAGTAAATCACTAAAACAAATAAACTGTTCAGAGATGTTCCAAATTTAGGGTTTTTATATATTATATATATTAATATATTATGGCCAAACACATTATTTGATCATTAAACGTTCCTCCCCAAGCTGAAACACATAATGCTATATATGTCCCCTGCTACTTATGGTTACAATTAGATTGTTAGACCAAAGGTGATATTTACAGTGACCAGAAAAGTGTCCATCCATTACTATTCTTAGGATAAAGCATCTTTCTAGTCATTACAAAACCTGAATGAGAGAGTAGCAAAGTTCAACCCACAGCAAATTCAGTGCATAAGAAAGCCAACCCTGTGTGAAACTAATGTCGGATCTCTGATACAGAGGCCAATATAAATATTTTACAAAGGTTTGTAAATATTTGTAAATATTTTACAAATTATGTGCCAAAAACTTAGATGAGTTTTCTCCACCAGTTTAAAGATTTTAGGACTTGACACTTAAAGTTGTTTAATAAATAATTCATTGTAGGTGTAGCTAAACTATACCCCCCATCCAGTACTCAATGTCATACGGTTGAAACAAATACAGTAAAGTGAACTGAAGCCATCTTGTGTCTCCCTCTATGCTCCCTTATTTTATGAACACAAACACAGG
The DNA here is from genome assembly GCA_009364415.1 of Spea multiplicata. Classification (NCBI taxonomy): domain Eukaryota; kingdom Metazoa; phylum Chordata; class Amphibia; order Anura; family Pelobatidae; genus Spea; species Spea multiplicata. The sequence continues at coordinate 15,302 of VKOC01022570.1, read as the reverse complement.
TTCCTGACTTACCTGGCAGAAAATGTCTGTGGATCCTTCCTGAAAGAGTCACACAGTTCATCATTTGACTGTTCCAGGTAGGTTGGAAATTCTTTAGGTGGCTGCTTCAGGTCTGCCAGACACAGCTTTCTCTCTAGGCCCTTGTGGACACAGCAACTTGCAATACCAGGGTGCTTAGGGAAAGGAGACTTTGGATCGCAAGACTTAATGGACAAATCAGATGCCTTAAAATGAAAGAAAGATAAGCTTGTATATGAAGAGTTCTTTTTAACAGTGTACTGTATACATACAGTATTTATGCATTCTTGCTGAGAAGATATCATCTTTGCTATGAACATCAGTCATGTTTGCAAGATAAGATTCATCGGTCATGCGTGCAAGTTAAGATTCTAGTTGTGGTATAAGCATGGAGGCCAGGCTTCCGAATGGACTTCGAAGGAATAAGTCCAAATAGCCAATGTAATAAAGGGGAAAAGTCTAACAAGAGGCCAATGGTCAGTTAAGGTTTTTAAAGGTAAGGTTTGTGCCAAGGGAATGCAGTGTGTGTGTCTTGGAGGTTCATCAGTGCCATTGTGTTTTGTACGTGTCTGGGTAAGTGCACACTGGTATAACACATGCTGGTCATGCATGCAAACCTGTATTGTTTGGGAGCACCAGTTGCACACATACTACAGTCTAGTGGGACATGACATGTAAGTGGTCTGACATAATGACATCTGTTTTCTATAAACTGCAGTTAAACAATTACCTTTGAAATATGGAACTTTATAATACACCACATTTAAGGTAGTTCTAGTTTAATGCAGGGTAAACTTTACTTTGCTTTAAAAATGTCCACTATGTGTCAATATGAAAAAGTTATCTAGCATGATTTTAAAAGTCTGTATGAGCGACTCTATTGGTCGCTGGCAGGGGGCTTGTCTGCCATCAACCAATGAAATGCACGAGTGCGTACCGCGTTAACCCCGTATTAACCCCTTCTACAAAAAAAGAAGAAAAAAAACGAACACGAAGAACATACACAAATATTTCCCCGAACCGAAAAAAACAAGCCCAAGTCCAGTTAACACTCCATGAGGCACAGTTAACTGTAGGCAGTTTAACTCCCTAAGCACTCATGGAGTATAAGTCAGGTGCTGCCAAATATTCTATAAAATCAAAATTATCTGGACACCTGACCATCACACCTTGCTGGGCACTCATTTGTAAAAGCATGGAGTTGACCGCTCTTCCTGCTGTAACTCATTTAGCCAGAAGAGTATATGTGAGGTCAGGCACTGATGTTAGAAGTCACTGATGTGACCTGGCTCACAATCTGCCTTCCAATTTACCCCAAAAGGTGTGCGATGGGTTGGGACTGTGTGCAGGCAACTTGAATTCCTTCACACCAAACTTGTCAAACCAAGTTGAAGCATACAACTGTCCAAAATGTCTTTGTATGCTGTAGCATTAACATTACTCTTTAAACCCTGAAACTAAGGGACCTAGCCCAAACCCTGAAAAAACAGCCCCATCATCCACTAGACTTTACAGTAGGCATTCAGATAGGTGGCATTCTCCTGACATCCACCAAACTCAGATTTATTCCATAGAGTGAAGTGTGGTTCATCAGACCAGAGAACATGTTTCTACTCCTTCAGAGTCCAGTTACGGTGTCCTATACACCACTCCAACTGATGCTTTGCATTGCGCATAGAGATCTACAGCCCATGTGCAGCTGTTTGGGAATGGAAACCCCTTTTCATGAAGATCTCGACTCACTGTGCTTAAGCAGAATGTTTCCTTCAGAGGCAGTTTAGTTCTGTGTAGTGAGTGATGCTACAAAGGACAGGCCATTTTACCCTTCCCAAGGAGTACTTATTTCTACCCAGATGGGATCTTCCTCACTTTCCAGAAATCATACTGTGTAAAGTTATGGCCAGCCCTCTCTTGTTTTGTTATATTCTTGGTGTGGCAGGAGGTCCCTCAGGCGAGTTGACCATCTGAGGTATGGCAACTCATGTGCATGATAATACGCCTGTTACCAATGAGTATGGCTGAGACATCTAAACTCAATAATTAGGAGGGCTGCCTACATACTTTTTGTCATACAGTATATCTAGTAAACTAAACAAGTCACTAACCAACTAAGAACTGCTATATTGCTGAGAGTAACCATTTTAGTGGCTTCATGTCAGTAACTTTTTTAAAAAGCTCTGTAGTCTGGTTGTACTGTACTAATTGTATTGAAAAAGGCCAGCTGTTATCGCTTTTAATGCTTTGAAACCTATTTAAGTTTCATAATGTATTATCCAACTATTATTTGTTAGGCTTTCAATTAGCAGCCGCGGGTGTTTTTTTTTTTTTTTACACAAAACAACATATTTATTTAGAGGCCAATTATAGAAATAAAGAGAACGTTCCATTGGGATAAATTGTAGTAGAATGTTGTATTCAGCAAACCTACCCCTTTGTCATAACAGTCAGATGCAGCTCCTTTAACGCAGCACTTCTCTGCCAGAGAGACTATAGCATTCATTAGGTGACCTATTTCTTCAAACGTAGCATTGGAATATTTCCTGCTGTTCACGATGACTGCTCTGAAAGGGAAAAAAGCAATAAAATTGATGTATTCCTGGAAGTGGGGCTAACAATATCACAAGCAAACAGAACACTTTGAAAAAGGTGCGGCATATGGTACTCAAAGAGAAATCATAAAGAAAATGATGATAATGAAGGAAACATTGTGAGATCATGCGAGAGGTGAAAAGAATGAGTGAGATAGTCTGCGTAACTGGTAACTAATGTAAGGGGGCTGAGATTACGTTACTAAAAAGGTAACATACTGGGATACATTTCTGTCTTGGTCTAGCCATTTTCCCGCCAACCCGAGCAGCATTTATAAAAGTATAGTTCTGGAGCAAAGTACTAAATAAGGAGCAATCTCCATGGAAACGGAAAACACATTTCTAAAGTTTGTTTCAGCATCGCTCTATAAATATTGTCCTAGGTGTTGTAATAGGAATTAAATTATTGGGGGGAAGTGTGAAAAATGACGACAACATAATATTTGTAAAAGAGTTGAGGTTATCTGGGAAGAATTATGAGAAAACATGAGGAAATCCTGCTGGAAGTTCCAATGTTTGTCATTTGCTAAGAAGCCCCCACTTGTTGGGAGTTTACGTTGTTGGGAGCTTGGCAAATTCAGTATTATAGAAAGCTAAATGAAGAAATATTTCAATGACCATTGTTTCAATGTCATCAAACGTGGAAGCTTTAATGTTAGGGGCATGGCCTAACTTCAAAGGAGTCAAGTCTTTTGCTATTGATTTGCAATGAAATAATGAAGCCAATCTACCCATTGTAACAGTAAAATAGTAAATACAATCTGACTACTGTTGAACCACTTGTTGAAACTTATTTGTGAAATAAGCACAACATAAAAAAACATCAGAAGATTAAGATAAGATGCATGAATATGTTCTTTCTATTAAACAAATTGTATGTGAAATTTGCATGCATGGTTATCCAAAAACGCACAATAACGCATGTTCTCTGTTGTGATCAAAGGGCCGCACTGGCAATGAGGAGATGGCCCTGGCACTTTAAGACCAGCGGATGCCTGACGGGGTAAGTTTCCTTGGCAGCTGCATATGCATGGCTGCACGCTATGTTTTTAATTATGTTTGTGTAGCGTAAGGCCAGGCATATTCAGCTGGAGCAGCAGATCAGGTGAGTGTTTTGGCCAGCGGCTCACCTGGCATTTATCCAGTGTGCCAGATGGCCAGTCCGTGCCTGACTAGAGGACTCTAACCTAGGGATCACAGAATCATACATAATACATATTCTGAAACTATTTCTATGAATGAGGAATTGTGGACTGGAGAGAATTAGTTCATGAGCTGTGTCATGTTTCGGAGGTGAACTCTGTGAGAACATTTTAGGAGTGAGATAGTTAGTCCAATATTCTCAAGGCAGGAGGTTCTCTGTATGTCAAGTCCTAAAAACAGGACATGAGATTATAAATAACGCTATCAAATGACAGTTCTTTGTATAAAAGTTGATGGCTTCAGTTGCTGTGTCCTTGGGGCCACAAGTTAAAAGTTGACTGTAATACGGAAACTGAGATATCTAAATGAAACATGGACACTGTATCGTGAATACATTATTTACAGATTTATAAACAAAAGACGTCATATACAGTTGTACATTACATGGTTATCAGGCAACAATAGACAGGTTGTAATTGCACAATATAACATAATCATGTCTAACCAAGGACGGGGAACTTACAGGGCAGAAAATTTTTCTTTTCCCATCATGTTAAACTCTTGGCAAACCTTTTCTCTTTCATATGGTTTTCCTGCAAAGACAAGGCAAAAGAAAAGGATCTTAGTGAAAAAATGAAATATAAAACCTTAAGAATAATAGCATACCTATCTGTATATCTATATATACTGTATATTTTATATATATATAGCTATTTATGGATAAAGAATATATAGATGTAGCAGTCCCTCAAATGGTAAAACAGAACATTTTTTTCATATGTAGGGACAATGGATGTACCGGCACTAAGTTGACTTTGAACTTTATATAATTTACTGCATTTTTTTGCCTACAAGTAAATATCCTCTAATAATACAGGCAAAGCCTTAATGGAAACATTATTTCTTGTGACAGCGAGGATTAAATTCAATGGAACAGGCTGGTACCTTCTATGTTCCAACAATGAAACCATACAACATTAGCCATTCTTTTACATGGCGCAAATTATTTAAATCACAGCATTTCTAGCCTAGTGAAAAGACACACACTGCACACCAAATTAGTCCTGTACACTTCTTTACAACTCTGTGAGAAACACGCTGCTAGCTTTGGTTCTGGCATACATTCTCTTTTAATACTTTATAAAACAATCAGCATTTAGACTTTTTTTGTAATGTACATAGTACTACAAAGTTCTAGAGAGCCTTTAGACTCGAAGCGAGATTTGTATCAAAGTTTAATGGATGGCAAGAAAAAGTAAAATTGGTGTTATTAAGTATTTTTTTTTTTTTACCACAAAAGGTACTGATGAGAATAGATGGATGAATAACAAAATGATTGCACTATTTTCAGAATAACTAGCATCTAACTTAGAGGAAAAAAATGTTAATATTTTTTCAATTAATCTACATTGACAAGGAGTGTTCCATCTGCCTCTTGCCTCCCTTTATATTTGTATCACAGACTTTGGCTAATTCCTTTTGTTTTCTTTTATTACTTACTGGGTGCCTTGAAGAAAATGTTAGCCCAAGGGGGTCTATTCACTAAACTTTTATTGAAGTACACCTCACACTACCACATGTGTTAAATACAGTACATTTCTTATATTGCTATTCCGAAAATCTGATGATACTGCAGTTGTTTTATTATATGTAATATGTATGCAAAACTTCAATTTACATTGATATGAACTATCGCTATGTTCACTATAGCCTGAGATGCTCCTTATTTATCATTACTAAATGAATGTTACGTAATAATGTATACTACTGTTTAACATCCGGTAGCATATAGCAAATTTGGTAAATGAGGAACAGACATTTAAGCTTAATCAAATAATGAAATCAATTGCAAAACGAAATAAATTGCATGCATAACCAAAACACAAAGAAACATGTTGCGTTGACATGCACACCAACGCATATGTTTTTCATAATTCAGACAAATGTTAGTTCAATCAGTTGATTAACTTATGAAAATCCAATAAGAAAGCCTGTTGGGTTCATCCAGAGCAGTGGTTGTTTTACGATAAAGTATAAAGTTTTTGATACAATAGAAAGTTGGTTCTCCAAGTCAACATACAATATTACAATATTTAAAACGTTTCTATTTTTAATAGTTTTAAAATGTTTTTAGATAATGTCCTCCTTTTAACCGCTAGCATTTGAAATACAAATGTTGGGGAAAAAAGCCATTGTTGTTATTTAATCATATCATAGTTAACTGATAAGGAATATTTATATTTTAAAAACATTGATTTTAATAAACATAATGGAGGAGAATTTGTTTTGGCACATACCAATTTTGTTCCACCCACAATAAAATGTACTAATTATTTCACTGTAATACTCTGAGAGATGTTCTAATAGGTAGACTTTTTATTTGCCGTTCACCATACAGCTGAGCTATAAGAAGGGCATGTAGGGGATTATTGATTATGATTACTAATAATGGGTCAGCTTGAGTCACTTAAGAGATGCCTCATAAATAAAGAACATGATTCTGAATTTGTAATCCAGAATCTCCATAAGACACATGATCCCTTTAGACAAAGGTAGATCATTTTCTGTGGAACACATTAGTGAGTGGTGTGGACAGAAGGATGGAACCCACCACTCCCACCAACCATTTGTTCTATGAGTAAAACACAATGTGGTATTTTCAGTGTACAAAAATGTGAAATAATATATTTTTTTACAAAACATGTGCACATAAAATGAATAGTGACAAAAAAGTAAAAATAAATAGGTGGTTATGTAAGGCCCCAACCCCTGAGGCAGGATATATAAAAAAAACATTGTCAAAAGACAATATCATTTTTTTTAGAAGTATGAGGTGTATCAGGCTTTCCTTTGGTGTTCAAACAAATTGTTTATGTTCCAAGGTAGCAGAGCCACAGTGAAAATGGGATTCAGGATCTTTCTCTTCTGAGGCTACATGCCCCCAGTGGAATATGCAGTCCTTTTCTTTCCTCCAGAGTGGGGCAGCTCTTATAAGTCTCCCTCTGTAATGGTGTGGGGGGGGTCACCCTGCCTAATGAAACAACCAAACCCAAAATCAAGTATCTGTTTCCCCTACAACATTTCCAGCAAATAAAAACTGGGAATCCAAAATGAAATCACGTGTGCACAAAACACAAAAAAATGTATGAGTGACTGTAAAAAAGGATACAGTGATGTTTATTGTACATAGAGGGTCTAGACCCGTGCATTTATGCATTATGTTATGATTATTATAAATCATGATTTCTCTTACTGACACAACAAAAGTAATGTTTTCATTAGAAAATTCAAGTCAGACTTAAATTGGTTCTGACCATCCTTAAATAAGGTTAAAAAGGTATCTCAGCCACGGGCATTCTGCGTTTTTTGCCATGTTTATGTTAATGATGCTTTGAAACCTATGAAGAACCTGCTAGGCCCGCGACCCCCACATGCCCAAGACCCTTTTTTTACATTCAATTAAAACACTTCATCGCCTCACTGCCCCGAAGATCTGACCACTGTAGACCCTTGACAGCCTTTGAACAACTCTGTTCTGCAGCTTCTGAACCGCCCCACCTGATGTCAATGTTTTACTCCATGTTACTGGCATTAGATACAAACCCCAAGCCCTACTTTTTGGCCCTCTGGGAACGTGAGTTTCCACACATCTCAACTACTGCATTTTGGGATAAAATCATTCAATTGACGCATAAGGGTGCCTTAGCCAGTAGAATACAAGAAGCTTCTTACAAACTGCTTATCAGGTGGTATCGTGTCCTACATGTTCTCCATAAATTTCTTCCAGAGGTACCTGATCTTTGCTGGAGGTGTGAGGGTGGGCCATGCACTTTTCTACACATATGGTGGGAGTGCCCTCTAGTTATCCCATATTGGAAAGTAGTGGAGCGAGTGTTACGTAAAGTAAACGATCCAGCTTATATTTTGACTCCTGAAGCAGTCCTATTGCACCACACCCCCCTCTCCATAACTGCCTACAAACACTCAGTCATCTATCATATTCTCAGTGCAGCTAAGGCAGTAATACCACTCTACTGGAGGAAGAAGGACACCCCCTATACATGCCTGGCTTAGCAAGATTTTATTTCACAAATGGAGGAATTGGTGTGTACCTCCCGTGGGAAGAAATTTCAATACAGGCGGCGGTTCTGGTGGAAGGATCTTATCTTCTCCCTTGATTCCCTGAGATAATACACTCTGTCGGATCTCTCGGCCACGGTTTTTTGCCTGACCCCTTGAGGTTGCTATGCTCCGAGACCAACATCCTCTCTTCTGCTCATAGTATACTGTTCAGCTATTATTTTCGTCAGCTGGAGACACCGACACACGCACCGTTTTCGTATGTATTTCTTTTGTCTGTTATGTTTACAGGTTCCATTATATCTTTTCCACTATGCCATGATTCTCCGATCATTGCGTTCCAGCCTGACTATATGTCTTCTGCGCTGGTTACACACTCCAGGCGATTACCGCTTCCATATTTGTCTTAGATCAATGATCTGTTATATGCCCATAAATGTGTAATCTATTATACAATAATGTGACCCGCATCTGCAACAATGTTCTTCTACACAATTGTCCTGAATGCTTCTCAATGTATACTTATGTCTATATTTTACTTATACGGCCTTTTGAACACTGCTCTCCTTGCCGTATTTCTGAGTACGATGCTTAATTAATCGTTATTGTATAACATCTTGATGCACTGTGTTGCATTATGGTATCTTCTGTCATCTACCTTGCAATAAACTGAGAATTAATAAAAAATAGACATTATTACAAGGCAGGGGGAAAAAAAGGTATCTCAGCAAAAGAGAATTCAGGGCTTTTTTTGGTTTTAACATCAGTGAATGTCCAAATGATGTCCCATAGAGGGAGCTATTGTATAACCTTGATTTTTCATGGATAATTTCAAAGCTAAGTTTTAGTTCACCAAAAAAAAAACTTTAACTATATGATAATTCATGAGATTAAAACAGACATAAACAGCTCATTAAATAATTATTACATGTGGGTACACATACAATTTGAATAAAGCATAGACAGAGTTGGTTGAAAATCTATGCCATGTTATTCAGTAAATATATTTATTGATGACTTTTTGGTTTATTTAGGTACAGAAAAGCAATGTATATGAAGTTTTCTTTACAAAGAGCTGTGTAGTATAGTATATTGTAGTGTAGTGTAGTAAGGTGTGGTGCATGTTGAGTTCCACTCAAGTGCACTTAGTTGAGATATGTTTAAGAATGTGCAGAGACGTTCCATCTTTCACCATATTCCATTAACTACAGGCTGATGAGATGACAAGTGAAAGTTTGGAGGAAAATCAGATTTCATGACAGTAATCTATTAATGCAATATTAAAAGTAATCTCAAAACAATACGGTTGCTTCTACGTATAAAGAAAACACGGTATACATGGAATAAGTTAAATTAAACAAGGGACTTGATTTAATTGCCAGTCCAAAATCTAGACCTTAAACGCTTCTAGACTAGATTGCTAAAATCATACATTGTTTCATATATACCAAGATTTACATACACTTACCAATAAATGAGTATCTCAACTGGCAGCGCATGCAGCTTAAAACAAAACAAAACACTGTTAACTGCTCAAATACACATTTAGTGAATATATTTACTAATCATGTCTAAACCATGGACTCAAGTGTATGTTGTTGCCACAGCAGAAGCTCATTGCAGCCAATAGTGTGAATACTTTTATGTGCGCTATTTGTTTATTTTTACATCTGTGTTAAATGAATGATATTATGTATTGACTGCTGATGTTTGCTTTGATGTTCTCAACTAGTAATATGTATCAACTGGTATACCAAAGCCTTAACAATATAACATAATTACATTTATGTGCCAAAAATTGTGCTCTGTTGTTGCTGTATTCTTGGATTGCTGAATGTTATTTTTTTCTTTCCCTGCTGGCTAGGTTTTAAAATGTGAGTAGTATTGCTCTTGGTAACAAATATTTAGTCATTGTTTCATACTATGTGGTATATCCTTGTTTTGTGGTTTATGACTGGTAAGCTTCGGAAAATTGACCCGAAGGTCGCTTTGTTTGATTTGGACTTAGTACTACATGTTCAAATTTTATTAGGTTTTGTGAACACATTATTAACAAATAATAGTGGTGTTATTATGTTCTTTAAACAATAAACTTTTTTTTTGACTTAGGATTTTTGAAAGAAAAACAATACAACATTATTCCTTTTCTGTTCTTAAGTGTATAGCAATATAGCAATGCACATATAAAATGCAGAAGTTGATTTTATATTGAGTTCAACGTTGATTTTCTTAACCAGTTGCAATAATGCTGGAGCATTATGTCTATGTGAGGATGAAAACACAAATAATTAAATTTTAATAACTTGAAAGGATTAAGTCAGAGGTTCCTCCATACTGAAATCAACATTGACTCCTTTAATTCTAAGAGAAATCCAAACTTTCCCCTGAGGCTGAGGGCAGAATTCGAAGTAGCTTAATTAGGGTTTTTTTTGCTATCTTTTGGGTTTAGGTAGAAGGGTTGAACTTGATGGACTTAGGTCTTTTTTCAACCTTATGTAACCATGTAGCTGTGATTATTTGTTCCTAAAATTAAATAATCTCCTGATCTCTTGGTTCGCTGATAACACAGTGATTGTAAAGCATACGCAATGGTATTTTTGATCAGTGGCAAAGTCTATCCATGTTGAAAGAATTCCCTTTGCCATTTTGGTGTTAGAATGTTTGAATCAGTAAGAAAACTACCGTATGTGCAAGTGGTGCTGCAGATGGAGCATTCTTCAAACACAGCTGCAACAACTTGGACTAACGCACTCACGGTGGCGGAGTGCAGTGGGTCATGTGACACGCAACGTTACAAGACCCCATGGAATTGCCACACAGCTGTATGGAACGGCTCAAGGCAAGGTAATAATGTGACGACGTGTGATGTGTGCTAAGGTGTGATGGAGTGAGTAGCTTTTATTGTAAGTGAGTGTGCGTTAAGGAGACATGGGAGGGGGGCGGGGTCCACTCAGCTCTTCTTTAATTTTTTGGGTTCTGAGATGAGATAATAACAATGGATATTCCTTCACTTTCTTTTTTGTATGGTTTGAAAAAAAAAGCTCTACTTGTTTTGACAAAACAATATATAATTTATGTGGCTATGATAAATGAGAAAGAATGACTGCTAGCACCCACAAAAGTAAATTAGCCTTTTGGCTAATTTACTGTATTGTATATTCGATTGTATTGGCTAGTTAATAATACACAGTATGTTTGAGCCTTGTAGCATATTTGTGGGCCATGTTGTATCGATAATAAAATAGATTTGAACATCAGTGCTGTGTGCAGGATACACTACTGTGATTAATTATTTTCAAAACCAATTTTCGTAATTTGTTTGATCTTACTTAATATGCTTACAAAAATATCACAAAGGCAGCGCCTTTTAAAATCCTTGTACTTCCCCAATAAATTATACGCAATCGTATCTAGGTTTATTAATGGTTAATTAGATATATATATATAAAATATATATAAAACCACATTTGTGTGGGCACTACATTACAGGCCCAATATGAGATAAATTAAATTAATATCACACACACACTGTATTAGAGCTTGAAAAGGAAATAGGAGGATGAGTGGAAAATGCATCTCTTCAAAAAATCATCTCTTTTATACACTTCAATAGATAATAGTCATTTAGTTTAAAAGGGCATGTTCTTGCATTCTGGAACATTTTCTACAATTACTTTCTAGTCTAATAGTGAGGCATGGTGATTTTCAGAAAAGATGTGTGTCACCCACACATCTTCTGGACTACCCAAAATCTATAAAAGTATGAAAAAAGTGAAAAATATGTCAGTCAATTTGCCTGCAATTTTACCTTGTCACTTTGATGTAAAAGTTCACAAACTGTTTTCTTCGTAATATCTTACTAAATTAAATAACCTTAAATTAATAAACCACACAATGATATTTGCTTATTAACTTTACTGTTCGAATATATATATATATATATATATATATATTATATATATATATATATATATATATTGTGACAGTCTTGTAAACCCCAGGGAGATGCTTATTTTGACATTTGGGTACAGGTGCTATCCAGAATGTAAATATGGGTCCCTGGGGTGGAGCAATTGGAGAGCAGGGTGGGCCAATGCTCCGTTTCCCCATTTTGTGGAAATTCCATGCCGGGTTTTCCAGGAGGCAAGAAATCTGCAGGATCCGGTCCGGGATTCCTATGGGGCCGGCGTCAGGCACAGGTGCTGGACATTAAAAACCCCTGGAGCCTGATACTCAGGGAGACTGTTGGGGGAAGAGGAAGTTCCCTGCGCTCCCAGGACAAGGAGAGGCCCTGAAGAAGATCATCCATGAGCCAAGTGAGGCAATACCTGCCTGGACATTATGTGTGCTGTCTGGGGGAGGTTTTCCAGAGCCTGGCGTAGCTGGGTCTGGCTGGGAGGTTGAGGTAGTCGGTGATTAGGCCGGTCAGTCCGGACCAGCATAGTTCAGTTAGAGAGGCTCCAATTGGGAGCTAGGTTATGTTTTATGATTTGGTTTTGGGGTTTAAGTGGTTAAAATAAAGCGCTGTTTTGTTCAAAGCTGCTGTTCCTGACTCTGATTGCTCTAGAGGACTGTGCTTAGGACCCCTAAAAGTGACACGTATGGCCCTCATGCTATAGGGTTTGTCACAATATATATATATATCATACTTATTTTTATGCCTGGACCACCATCTTGAACACCGAGCAAAAGCCTTATGGGCCAGTGGCATCTCTAAGGGGTGCGGCAGGAGCAGACCATCAGTGCCAGTGATACCCAAAGATGCTTTGCAACACGCGCAGAGCTTGCTTCTCTCGTTCTTGGGACAGATCTCGGGGGCATGAGAGAGAGACGGCAGTTGGGCAACTTCTGGTGTTGCTGCTAAAGGATACTGAACAATAGGGGTGACACCGTGAGTTAACGCACTGGGTGACACCAACCCTAGTGACGCCACTGGCCAGTGGCTGATAAGGCATGAACAGCCCCCCCATAGGGTAGAGGCTAATTAAACCATGCATGGGATAGGCTCATGAATCTAACACAAGATCAAGACACGGGTCTTACATCAATGAAAACATTCCGAATGGTTCTTATCTGCCTTCACGTTCTATGTTTCTGTGTTCTCTTTGGTCTGGACAGTCTCAATGGTTGGGCTTTTTCTACAGGGTTGGTGACTCTGGATTTCTGCATGTTTTACAAGTTTTGAGCGAGGGCATGACATGATGTCACAACGCAGCCCCATAACACAGGTGTTGGGTGTGATATCACATAGCAAGGGCATCACAATGTCATTAACACACCATGAACAGAGGTACACGTGACATCACACATGGATGGTTGACGTGACCTTTTAAGCCAGGAAAGTATAGTACATGTAACATTCTCTGACCAATGACAAAGACACCTTTTATGATAACAGCGACCCACTCTGCCCCCCTATCACATGCTCTTAACTTAACCTGGCATATAAAGAACATAGGGTATCCATGTTGAGGGGAAAAATGGAAATTAACGAGACATTTAAGAAATGTTCTTAATAACAAATATCAGCAGATGGGGGGGGGGATCAATCAATTAATTAATTTACAACAAATTCCTTCTTTGTCTTAGTGACATGTACAAGATCACAAAATGTTTTTGAGCAGTGCTGAATTCGAAACCAACGAGATATAAGATGGAAAAGAAGGGACTTTTTTGTATGCTTTATTTTTTATTTTTTTTTAAATCAATTTTAAAAATGGCTCCTTTTTCTAATTTAAAGTTCTCTGTGAGCAACCTCCTCCTCCTCCTCCATGGTCTGCCTTTCATGCCACTTGAGCAGCAGGAGGGACATCTTCCCACTGAAATCACTGGGAGCACTATCCTTGCATGCGTACGGGGATCTCAATAGATCCCCGTCCGTAGTCTTCTCTGAACCAGTGCTGGTTTCCGGACCGAGAAGATGTGTTTAGCCCAACACATGTCCTGTACAGAAAATACCCAAGGGTGGAAAAAAGAGCAATGGCAAATGGGACGATTCTGCGTAATGCCACCATTTGCTTGAGAGTCTTAGTGTGTTAAGGTGCAGTTCTGTCCCACTGACTCAACACCTTGGTAGGCAGTATTGCCATAAAAATTAGACAGGACTCGCCAAACTTGGGCTACTTTGACGTGGTAGCGGGCGAAGCAATATATGACCATATAGTGTGACGGAATCCCCAATACTTATGCCTTCGATAGGTGATTTTTGATTGGTATTCGCTGGGAATCTGAACTTCAAGTAGAGCACAAAATAAATGTGCGTCATTATTAATTATTAATACTTGGCGTGAGATAAATAAATAAATAATAATTCTATTGCCATGTTTTCAATTACGAAATATTGCAAAATGTTATAGAAATATGTAGTTCCCCTTTAATGTAGACAAGAGGGAAGGAAGTGTTGACATTTGCTTTGCAAACCATGGAAAGAAACCTTCTACTGTAGCAGCTGAAATAGTTAGAATAATCTATGAGGGTATATTTTTTGAGTTTTTTAAATAAAGCATTGCATTGCCCTAAATTGGGCCAGACTGAGAATGAAAAGTGGTCTCGGCACTTTATGGCCAGCCAACGCTTCACGGCCGATGTATCTAGTCGTCTGTCTCGCAAGGCGGCCTTAAAATGTCGCACTGTGCCGTCAAGAGTGTCCACCTGAGGACTAGATCTGCTGGTCAAGTGGCAGTAATGTTAAGTTGGCCAATGGCCCAATTGGCATTGGAGAGGGTTTGTCAGAGAGCAAGTCCAAGCCGGCCATACAGTAGGACGAGTTGGTGTTGAGTCGACAATGGATTGAGGATACAATCAACCAAATGGTGGAAACCCCCCAACATTCTAGTATCCTATTGGCTCGTGCGTTTAACTATGGATGGAGTTTTGTTGACATGCATGGTGTCTCCTTTCTTCTCTTTGTCTTGCCCCTAGCGAAGCTTGGCTTACCTTATCTCAGACTTACCCAGTAAGCTCAATATGGTTTCTACACACAACCACCTAATAACCTATAATTACTATAATGTTATGTCAGGGGGGGGTAGTTAGTTACTTAATACCCCTATTATTCCAAAATGGCTGCACACAGACAAGCACATACAATATTTCAGCAAATACATTCAGTAGACTGAATTTAATTCGATATTATAATGCCAGATTAAATAAAGAAATAATTGTAATAAACAAAATAAAATTAGACATTTTAAACCCAGAAATTACTTAAAAAAAGCAAAATACAAAAATGGCACTTATTAAATATCTGCATGGATTCCTGGATTAATAAAAAGTCGAGACGGCAAAACCTGCGCCCCTGAGCATTGCCTTATATGAAGAAGACAAAGACAATATAATATCTTAGTTATGTGGATATGAAAAGGTTTATATTTAAATTTTGGGATGACGCTCTAGGCGATGAATTACAATGTTTTATGAGAATAAAGCAAGCCAAGATCTGGCACAGCTCCCCCGGAATATAGGAGATATATA
>VKOC01022569.1:0-18280 GCA_009364415.1 Spea multiplicata | reverse complement strand
CAACTAATCGATTATTAAAATAATCGTTAGTTGCAGCCCTAGTTAAGTTTTAAGAGAGCACACATATCAATTTTCATTTACTATTTAGGGTTAACCCCTAGTATCTCTTGGACAATAGTCGCCATTAATAGCACACAAACCATGCCTTTTTACCTAAGAACAAACCAGGCTTCCTTTTGATACCATGATTAGCTGTATTGTCCAACATTTAGTATGAATAATATAACAAATAGACAATAAAGATTTTTGTATGATTTTGCTATGGTAATTGTTACTAAAAGAAGCTGGGGTGAACACAAACCCCAAAATATATTAATTTCAGTGTCTTGGGTTTCTGGCAACTATAGGGGTGATATTAGAAGGTATACACTAAGGTCTTAGTATTACTTTTACAGTGAAAAGTGCGCGGCACAGGAGGAAGTGAGTGTCGGCAGCTAAAATGTATTCTTTTAAAAGGACGGATTCTGAAAATCTTAGTTTTAAATCAAGTGTTGGTTTTAAGATTTATATAATAAAGGTCAATGTCACTGATTGTGTCTCCACTTTACAAAAATGCAGTCTTCAAATGTATAGACCACACATGATTAACCTAATTCTCAATTACACTATATACTAGAATAAAATGTATTCCATATATTAAAAAAAACAAAATATTAACACATTTTTAAAATTCTTTTTATTAGCATTTTCATATAATCATCCAAACTACGACAGAATTACTTGCAGTGACTCTAACATGTTACGGAATTACGACATTTGATGTAAGATGGGTATGAAATTATGGTCTTCAAACACATAGATCTACAACATATGAACAGGACATTTTTTTTTGTTAAGTGCTATGTTTATTTGTAAATAACCCATTTATCTGTCTTTCAGGTCAGTGAATCCAGAATACAAAAAAAAGAAAGCTAATCGACAACTAAAATCAAGCACCTATTGCCTACAACCACTTGGTTCCCATCCATCTCTAGTCACAGAAAAAAATTAAAATAATAAAATAAACATATATCCCCAGCTATAATTTTTTTCAATGGGAAGACATAGTTAATTGACAATTTGGCATAAACTATATATCAGCATGTTATCGCATCCTGTGCCATGAACATTTAACCATATTTAATTTATATATGCTGAATATTATAAATAAGTTAAGGTAATGCTTTTATAAAACAGACAGACATTTGCCTTTGACTGAACTATGCCCTTACGGAATTTAATTTATTCCACACAAAGAATGCTGCGGTCGCTACATTAATGCCATTAACTGCATTAAACTGTGGGCAAACCAGATAATCATATGCTCTAAATCACCAACAAGGAACATTTTGAGAATATTTTTTGCAGATAAACCCACTTGAAGTATCAAATATAGACACACAGGTTCATAGATCTGCATGCATCAGCTTGGAATAAAACTGACCTGGAGACGTTTTACATATCGACAGCAAGGAGATTATGCATAATCATGTTATGTTAATTGCAACACTAAAACATTAGAAGTAAACATACATATTTTAGCGGTATATATAAGAGGAAACAGTGATGTCATTTAGCACATTGATCTCACTTTGTTTTCTATTCAGTAATAAAGCACATTAATGTGTTCTAATGTAATTTACAGGCTTTTGCTATTGTGAATGTTCCTATAATAAAAGATCACTCAGGCTACACTTTCCTTTTGCGTGTGCTCACTACAATATTCTAGTTTATACAGAAACTAACTCTGCTTTTCAACACTAAATGTCAATGTCAATACCACAATACCATAGAACAATTTCAAGAGTAATACGTAGCCTGGGGTCAATAACAAAACAAAAAATATATCTGCAAATAGATTAACAGACACACTTGGAAAACTACTGACAAAACTACTTCCTAAACCAAAAAAAATTGATAAAAAGGACATTATAAAATTAGAAGAAAAAATTAAAAATTAGGACTCTTCACTTCCTTGGAACACAGCACAAATTGCTTTTCATATTACAGAAGGAGCGTCAAACCCGAGGATCGCATACTCGGCCTTGGCCACATTATTGGATACATTATTGCTATTATATAGCATTATAAACACCTTTAGCAAAAACAATAAATCAAAAAAATCAATCTACACAATACTTGGGTTCTTTCATAACGAAACAAGGTACTGAAATGCAGACATGACATATAGCATGGCATGCCAGCACTGGTGAAAAGATGGAGCAGAATTTTGTCCCCAAATTGTATTCTATATGCATGTATCCCAGTAAATGAAACTGGTTCAAGCTTTATTTAGTTACTGCCTGTATATATCAGTATGAAGAAGTATATTCAAGTGGGAAGAACAGTTTTTTTCTTGGCC
This sequence comes from Spea multiplicata, assembly GCA_009364415.1. NCBI lineage: Eukaryota > Metazoa > Chordata > Amphibia > Anura > Pelobatidae > Spea > Spea multiplicata. The sequence goes on along the minus strand of VKOC01022569.1, from coordinate 15,939 downwards.
CCTTTGACTTCTCTCAATTGTTAGTAATAAATGATCAAATAAGGTAGCCTGCATTTCAGAAAATAATGTTTGCAAAGAAATGTAAAAAAAAAACAAAAACAGTATTTAAATGTGAATGAAGCTTTATTTTAAAGAATATTCTTTCATAAGGTTATAGTCACTCACAGTGAAAATCTTTATTTTTTTTATAAACATTAGCTGGACACGAAGGCCAGCTATGTGTGCACACAGCAATCACAGACATGTAGAAAACAGCCCTAACAGAGCTCAGGAAAATCTAGAAATGTACCGGTATTTGCATTTTTACTTCATGAACAAATCGAAACATGCTTTCAGACATTCATCCGTTTCACATACCTCCAGACATGACCTCAAATTACATTTGCTCTGCTAAAGGTTTATGGGTCACCTTCTGTTTCGAGTGAGCATAACTGGAGCACATTAGCTCATAATACTCAGAGAAGCATGAATAACAGTATCAGAATCCAAAAAATAAGGAATACTTAAAGTACAAGCATTACCGAAGGTACTCATAAATGCTAAAGACTTTACTAAAGAGCAAATAAATTGCAGGATCCTTCCCTAGAACTCTGAAATGGAACAGTGTGTATTGTTGTAGTCAGGCATGATGGGAGTGAGTTGTGATAAGGGGAGAAGAGAATACAGTGGCAGGTTAAGATACAAAAGATGGAGATTAAGTAGAAAATAAGTAATAATGAAGAGGGAGTGAAAAGAAAAAAAAGAGGGAAAGGGACAGAGAAAGAGGGGGGAAAGAGAGAAAACCAAAAGAGATGGAAAAGGTAAATATTTGAGACAGAAAAACACGAATAAGAAAAAAAGATGCAGAGACAGAAGAACAAAAAACAGAGGGGCAGGGTTAAAGAAAGTTATATATAGAAGATGGGTGTGAGGTGTAATGACTGGGTATTATGGGCAGAAGGTGTGATGGCTGGGTGGGAACCCTAAAGAAAAAACAGACAGAAACCCTGAGGAAAGAAGAAGAGTCAAGAGAAGAAGCAAAGATGTGGACAGGGTTGTGAAGCGGTTCCACAGACAATAGGGAGACATTAAGAGAGAGAGAGCATGCGTAAGAGTGAAAATGATGATGGGAGTTATGCTGTACCAATACCTGTGTCTGGATCGCGATAGCACAATAGCAACAGGAACCATGCGGTACCACTCTTGGGATCACTATGTAATGATGGGAGTTGTGGTGTACCACTGTCAGTGAGTACTTGTACGAGAAGCATAAAGCTTAATCTCACAGGGTCATGCAAAATTGAGTCGCTCTTGCCCTTTGGTGGCTCTGCCCTTGCCGATCCACAATTATGGCCAGCAGTTATTTTTTTTATTTTAGGGAACATGCTACATTTTTTTTTAAACACATTCATCTATTCTTGTAAGTGAAAACACCTATGCTACTGGTTTTATTTATTAACCACTGACTCAGTACTTGGGTATTCATTTTAAAAAAGCGACATAAAGGCAGACAAGCTTCTACTAGCTGCAAACCACACGCAACTTTGCATACAGCTGAAATCTTTACTCAGTGGCATGTTAGCAGCATGCATGGCCTAAGGTGCCATCAAAAGGGGCCTCGCAGGTAATACCAAGGCTTTTATGGAAGAAGGAACATACGGCTAACCAAGGCATGCAATGACCGATTCTGAAAATGTTATATATAATGTATATTTAAACCTGTACGCATAAATGTGGGTGTAGGACTTACCTTTGCCAGGGAATATTGGTATCTTCGTTGACCCCGGTTTCCTTGGACTACCTGCAACCAGTGCCATGACCAGATGCTCCATCCCACGCTAGTCAGAAGAGCTACAGGTTGCTGCTAGATCTTATGGAGAAAAGTTAGGCTCAGCCTATTTTAGCCCAACCAGCAGCCTAACATTACCTGAATTACCACCCATGTCCATGTCATTATTCACTGCAGACCACATTAGTTGACTTAATAAAAATCTTTTTTTTAAATCACATAAGTCACCAACTCGTCACGTCTCTTGAACGCATTCTTTTTTTTCTTACTGTTTAACAGCTGCATTCCTAAAATATGGTGCGGGACAGCCATTTACTTTATTCATGTTTTCTAAATTTGCAATGCAGCTCATACACAATTTAATCTAAATAAAAATGGAATACGTTGAAGCAGAGAAAACCGGATTTGTAATTACCGAAAATACAGGGTAAAAAATTGATTTAATTCACAGGTGTGCCATCATGGGAGGAATGGGGAGAATAAAAATGGGAAAACAACTGAATACAGAATAAATTTATTTAAACAAATCACACAGCTAAACTTAGAAATATTATCTTATATATGCCTACAGGCTTGACAGATAGGATTACGGTAGTTTGGGTTTAGAATTGTATCCCCAATGCTAGAGATTTATTACAAAGGGGTATATCGGGACACCTGACAATTACACCAGTGATTGTAGTGATTTGTGCGTACTTCAATATCCTAAAAACAACAACAACCCTTTCTCTCACCCTATACACAAAGAGAATACAGAGGTCTATGGATCCCATTTCAAATATATGGGGTCGATTGAAACGAATGGTGGTTTCATAACTCAGCCACTTGGTAAATAGACCCAAGTAAACCAGAATTTGTAAAAGGGTAATTTGTTAAACAATTACACAAGATTTTGACATTATAAAATAGAGCTATTATTTTTGTCTCCAGGTACAGAGTTAGTCCAAACCCATCGGTTACGTTATTTTCTAGTAGTATGGTAGCCGATGGTCTCTCACATGGCATATAGAGACGGCTAATGACAACAGCAGGTGATTTTTTTTAAACCCTGAGCACACATATAACCTAATCCAAACTTGGATGTTCTTATGTCTAGCAATTTTATTATTTATCAAGTGTTTCCAACAAGATACACTGATGCAAATGTCACTTTGACCTCGTGTAATATACCCTAGCTCCTTCTAGATTGTAAACTTGTTCATGCAGGTCCTCCTCACCTTTAGTTTCTGTTCAAATTACTATGTCATGCACTACTTGTTATGTCTTATTTATCTATTATACAGCGCTGCAGAATATGATCATAAAGATACGAATTTATCACAAAAGGTTTTATATATGCTAAAGGGAGATTTGGCAGAAAGGTTGAGGTTTCATACACATCATTATTCATTCTGAAGCAACCAATACTGGCAAGCTTCTCCTGCAACAATGTCTGATTTGGACCCGTACAATGCATAATTCATTCAAAAAGCTTTTCAGCAGGCAGGGCCTGTCAATCCTCTACTGCTCATCAAGGTTGAACCTCATATTGCATATTGGAGTCAAGGAGCTGAAAACTTTCCATTTAGTGAGTAAAAGCCAAAGTTGCATCTCTCATTACAATCCAACGTGGTCCACACCTTAATGCGCTGATGGCAGTAGCACCTTTTCTTTGAGCAAGAGTGTTGAGAACCAGCTAGGAGAACAGAAGCTTGCGCTACAGTGTTTGCAACATTATCCACAAATTCATAAGGAAGGACTCATGTTTGATAACATTTGGAGAGAAAATGAACAAAAAAAACAACAAAAAAACCTAACACTAACAAATTGAAATATCAACATTGATATTTAACAGGTATCACATGGTTTCACTTCATTGTGCTTCTGGGAAGACTATTAAATGAAGACACTTTTTTAAGTTGTACAAGACTTCACTGTTGACACATAATGCAAGATTATGAGTTAAGATGAGCTGCATGTTCAAAATCAGATGCACGTTGATATCGAAATACCGTGACTCAGGACGAAACCTTGGATGTCACCAAGCCTGTTTTACTGCAGTAAGAAGCCACTGTCAAGGATTTATTACTGTTTAACAGCAAGAAATTGGAGAGTACTTTTTTGTACTGCCATCCTGGCAGTAACAGAGATTAACTTTTTTTTTTTTTATGAGAAATTCTTTCTATACATTTAGTAGACCTGTCATGGTATTGAATGGCCATTTATAAATGTTATACTGCATTAATAATAAAAAAATAAGTCAATTGTCGTTTAGAATCTAATTGTAGAGTAAACCAGTGATTATTATTCTATGCTGTCAATTACCTTTTCATTGTCAGAACAGCACAGGATAATAATGAGTTTGACAAATTAAACCTTGATTTAAATAAAAAACAAAAAAAACCTTAAGCACTAAACACACAAAAAAAAATTAATTGTATTCAATCTCAATAAAATCAAACATTTACGAAACCAAAAGGAATTAGAACATACTCCCACTAAATGGGACACAACATTTTTTTTAATTTTAGAACTATACCGAATAAGCTTACTAAGCAGGACACAAAGTGTGGCGTTTTTAAAGTACAGTCAATTGGACAAAGAAATATTTTTTTGTCTGTATGTATAACTGGAGTTTCAAGGTAGAAATTAATATTTCACCCAACTTTATATAAGACGTGAGAAGCCGTATCCTTCTGTGCTGTCTTCTGGACTGAGCTTAACCACAATGACAAGTGTCCTAGTCCCATCAGGGCTTAACAGCTGCAGTTACAGCCCAGTTCTGTATCTCTCTCCAAATAAACCTGACCAGAGCATATCAAGCCAAACAAGACAGCAGCAATACATGGTGTGGAAGAGCCACTTTTCACATACATCATTAATGTATAGATCAGACCTGCACGCTAAGCAAGGCCTTCTGAGAAAGCAGAAATCAAGTAGAGCATTTAACAGTAAATACCATTACTGGATAAAGTACAGAAATAAAACTAAGCACTCAATATATATAGTTTTTATATTAAATGTTATAAGAAAAAGATCAAGAAGAAAAATATTTACTTTATTGGTAAAATACAATATATATATATATATATATATACACACACACACACAATTATATATATATATATATATTACCAGACTAACACCTTCCCAGTAGGACATCAGTACACTAAGGTTGCAAAGTGAGTATAGTGAGTATATTACAGAACATGAGGGAAAAAAAGCTACAAATGTGAAATGTATCACTGGGACACAGACCATCGGAAATGGGAAAAATCAGAATGACTTTGGGTACTGAGTAATCTCATCCACACTCCATTCATCCTATGAGTGCCAGGACAGCACTTCCAGACAGAGATCTCAGCTAAGGAAAGTTGCCATGCCACACTCACTAAAAGAATTCTATGTATTAATTAAGGGGGGTTGCACGTTTCTGACGATCGCCGGAGATTTAAGAAGTATGCCAGCTCGGCTAAATCAGCCTGCTGGCTGTGAGTGCTGAGGTTACCGGATCGCACACTAGGTGAAAGTGGCAGCACTTGTTTCAGTTGCAGCCCTCCCCCTGCACGCACTCTCACCTCGCTCCTGCTCAGCCTGCAGGCAGATGGGGATAGTCTTCTTCCAGCCAGGCATGTTCCCAGATTCACAGCTCTCCGTCAGGGGTTGCTGCACCTTTGGCACATAGCAGCTTGGAGTCCCGGGGTTAAAGCAAGGAGTGGTGTAGGAGCGCCAGGACCCGCAGAGGGAATCTGCCAGTACTGCGGTAACCCGGGGTGTCCGGCACCGATCCCGGCAGCCCCGTTTGGTGTCTCCGGGGAAAGGGCTCCGGCAGGCACAGGAGGGGCTGCAGCGGCACACGGAAGGCACTGTAGTAGGAGGAACAAGTGCACGGCAATAGAGGCACAAGAGGACGAGGCGGGGCTTCGCGCCAGAGGCGGGGCTACAACTCCACTCACTGGAGGGAGGGGGATGCTTGGTGTGGTGGTTTTTCCTGCCCTGGGGCCGTGGAGTGGAGCTGGGAGATGCTGGGGTGTGTGAGTGATGTGTGAGTGATGTGTGAGTGATGTGTGAGTGATGTGTGAGTGATGTGTGAGTGATGTGTCCCTGCCTGCACTGGGTGCACTGGGTGCAGGTGGGAGCCTGAATGGCCAGGCATGGCCGGGGGAGAGGCTGCTGTCTCTGGAGGGCAGCTATTACCGGCTTCATAAGAAAGTGAAGGATGCTCCTTCCTCCATCACTTTCTTCAATGAAACCCTCCCCCACATGTTACATGTATGCTATCTGCTCTGGGCACATATCAGCGTTTCACCCTCATTCACATGGCATGAAAAACAAGTCTAATAAATACATTAATACCACTATATAGCAGATGCTAAAAGTAAATGTTTCTAATGTATAGAGACAAATTGAATTATGGTTGTTATTATTATAGGGTTAATGGAAATCAGGACAACCTGTCAAAAATAATGTTTTTTTTTTTTATCAGTAGGCAAATGGATAGAAAACCTAAATTGATATAAGTAGAATTGATATAAATGGATAATTACATATACAGTAAATGAAGGAGCATAATACAGAATATCATGAACTCTGGAATATCATCTCCCAGTACCTAGTGTATGTGTGTAAGTATGTTACTGTATGTAAGTATGTTACTGTATGTAAGTATGTTAGTGTGTGTGTGAGGATCGTCTCTTGCAATGTGGGGCAATCATCCTCCTTCACTGACACTGAGAGGTGATGTCATTTCCTGGTGCGCATTGAAGGAGCAATGGTGGAAAAGGGCCTAACCCTGCAGTGAGGTCAGGCACGCCATGATGGAGGCCTGCAAGAAGAAGGATTTAAGAAAGCAAAAAGGTAAGTGACGGGGAGAGATAGTATACAATAGATAGAATAAAAAGGGAGAGAGGAAAGGTATAGAGGAGAGAAAATGAGTAGGCAATAGATAGCTAGAATGGCAGAAAATGGAGAAATAGTGAGAATAGGGGATAATGAGAATGAAAAGCCATATGGAAAAGGGGGAACAAGCCCTATGTGTGCTGTAAGGGTGCGGTGCAAGTCCTTTGAGTGCAATGTAGGTGCCAGGGCTTGCCTCTTGGGTGTGCGACCTATAATGAATGTTGCAGTTTAGGGTTTTCATACATTATTATTTAAGCTATGCCTTCAATGCTGAGTTTGCTTGTGATTTTTCAGTTGACCTATACCTGCAATGCTGTGTTTCCATGTGGTGTTTACTTGATCTGTACCTGAGCTACATGACAGGCCGCCAAGGGGAGGGCACAAGATTAAGCCACACGTCATGGTGATTGCCACACGTCATGGTACCTGGCCGGATTCCTGCTTCATGTAAGAGGTATAAAAAAAATACTTATACAAGGCCGGATCTACGGAGGGGTCACATGGAGGGCTTGGTGTTCTGAGGGGCCCTGCACCATCTGCTTAAGGACCATCTGGACCCTGGAGGAATTGGTGCAGGGCCCCTCAGAACGCCGAGCCCTAGAGCAATTGCTCCGTGTACTCCTCCATTGATCTGGCCTTCATAGATACTTAGTTAAAGGCAAACATTGCATCCTACCTCATAATAGTAAAAAAGTGATTATTTAGAGATTTATATATACCAAACCAGATAGTAAAAGTAACTAAATAATTTTCTTAAAAGCCCCCACAAAGGTGTGAAACGTATCCAAAAGATATGGGTGTACACACATTGGCAATAAAATGTATGTGAACCCTTTGGAATTACCAGCATTTATATATACATTTCTCTTATGATATGATCTTCATCTAAGTTTCAATAATGAAAAAAACACAATCTCTGTTAACTAATAGCACATTAAATTATTTTATTGTTCTTGTCCATATTGCATACATCATTCAAACATTCACAGTGTGGATTGAAAAGAATATGTGAACCACTAGATTCATGACTTCAACAAATGCTAATTGGACTCAAGAGTTCGCAAACCTGCAGTCCAATCTATGACACAGGATTGCTGGTGTGTTTTATGACTTTGACATAAAAAAAATACTCATGAATTCTAGTTTGCTATTCTCAGGAAGCATCAGCTGATGTGAACCATGTATTACAAAAAGGAAATCTCAGAAGACCTACAACCAAGAATTGTTTTGCATTAAGCTGCAAGGGGTTACAAAATAATCTCAAGGAGCTTAAATATTCATCGGTCCACAGTTAAACACATTGTTTATAAATGTAGACAATTAAGTTCTGTTGCTACTCTACCAAGAAGTGGATGCCCAGCCAAGGTGACTCCAAGGGCACAACGCAGAATACTCAATGAAGTAAAGAAATAACCCTGGAGTTACAGCTAAAGGCTTTAATGAATCACTGGATCTGGTTAAAATCTCTGTTCATGAGTCTACTGTGTGCAAAACATTGAACAGGCATGGAATCCAGGGCAGGAAGCTGCTGCTCAACAAAAAAGTTTGCCATAGAGCACCTTGACCTTCCACAACGCTAATGTTTTGTGTACTTATGAAACTAAGGTTGAATTCTTTGGGAAGAACACGCAGCACTATGTATAGCATAAAAAGGGCACCGAATATCTACATGAAAACATCATCCCAATGATGAAGTACAGTGGAGGGAATATGAGGACTTGGGGCTGCTTTGCTGCCTCAGGGTTGGGAAACATGCCATCATCAATGGTACAATGACTTCCCAAGTTTATCAAGGAACTGTTGTGCTTACAAGTTTGCATACTCTGGAAGATATTGTGGCATTGATTTTAAAAATATGATTGATCATGCAAAAAAACTGTCTTTTATTTAAGGCTAGTGATCATATGAAGCCATTTATTATGACATAGTTGTTTGATTCCTTTTAAATCATGATAACAGATATCACCCAAATGACCCTTATCAAAAGTTTAAATATCCTTGAATGCTTGGCCTTTTCACAGACACACAAGGTGACACATACAGGTTAAAATAGCAATTAAAGGTTGATTCCCACACCTGTGGCTTTTTAATTGCAATTAGCGTGTGTATAAATAGTCAATGAGTTTGTTAGCTCTCACGTAGATGTACTGAGCAAGTTAGATACTGAGCCATGGGGAGCAGAAAAGAACTGTCAAAAGACCTGCGCAACAAGTGAATGGAACTTTATAAAGATGGAAAAGGATATAAAAAGATATCCAAACAGTGGCGGAACTACCGGGGTGACCGGGGTCGCGACTGCGACCGGCCCTGGAGTTCTGCCAGTCAGGGGGGCCCAAGGGGTCTGTCTCGGGTGCCGGACGTCATATGCCGCCGCTCAGCAGTGAAGCTGTGCGCAGCGAGACAGAGGCCTCACCCCCACCACAGGACTGCACGGTAAGTGACCTACAAAGGGGGGTAGGGAGGGAGTGGGTCAATTGTGAGAAGGGGGAGTGGGTTGATCGTGAGAAGGGGTGAGGTAGATCGGAGAGGGTAGATAGTGAGAAGGGGGTAGGGAGAGGGTAGATAGTGAGAAGGGGGTAGATGGGGTGGGGGGCCCTTAACAGATTCTCGCACCGGGGCCCTGAGGTTTCTAGTTACACCCCTGTATCCAAAGCCTTAAAAATGCCAGTCAGTACTGTTTAATCACTTATTAAGAAATTGAGGGATCTCTTGATACTAAGCCAAAGTCAGGTAGACCTCAGGAGAAAAACAGGCTGCTCTGGAAAAATACGGTGTGGTTGTTTCAAGAAGGACAACACGACGATACTTGAAGAAAAATGAACTGCATGGTCGAGTTGCCAGAAGGAATCATTTATTGCACCAAAGCCACAAAAAAGCCCGGTTATGATATGCCCAACAACACCTCGGCACGCCTCACAGCTTCTGGCATACTGTAACTTGGAGTGACGAGACTGAAATAGAGCTTTATGGTCACAACTCTAAGGTCAACAAGACCTATACCGAAAAAGAACACCATCCCTACTGTGAAGCAAGGTGGTGGCTCACTGATGTTTGGGGGCTGTGAGCTCTAAAGGCACAGGGAATGTTGTGAAAATTGAAAGATGAATGCAGTATGTTATCATAAAATACTGGCAGACAATTTGCATTCTTTCACATGAAAGCTGTGCATGGGACGCTCTTGGACTTTTCAGCATGACAATGACCCTAAGCACAAGGCCAAGTTGACCTACCAGTGGTTACAGCAGAAAAAAGGTGAAGATTCTGGAGTGGCCATCACAGTCTCCTGACCTTAAGATCAACGAGCCACTCTGTGGAGATCTCAAACGTGAGGTTCATGCATGATGACCGAAGACTTTGTAGGACCTGGAGGCATTTCGCCATGATGAATGGGCACCTATACCACCTGCAAGAATTTGAGACCTCATAGACAACTATTACAAACGACTGCATGCAGTCATTGATGCAAAAGGGGGCAATACACAATATTAAGAACTAAGGGTATGCAGACTTTTGAACAGGTGTCATTTCATTTTCTTCTTTGTAATGTTTTGTTTTATGATTGGGCTATTTTTCTTATAACCTACAGTTGAATATGAATCCCATAAGAAATAAAATAAATGTGTTCTTCCTGTTCACTCATATTTTCTTTAAAAATAGTACATATATTACCAATTCTCCAAGATTATGCAAACTTTTGATCACAACTGTATCCTACAAGATACAGAAAGTAAATCTACTACAGGATAGTTTTAAAAAATCCTTTTGGAATGCCCAGACTTTAACCCATTACAGATGCTGTGGAATGATTTTAAGAGAACAGTTCACCAGACATCCTTAGTGTATGGCTGAGCTTTACAAGTTCTGTAAGGAAGATGTGTCTAAAAATCCACTTGAAAGTTGTGCAGGTCTGATTTGCAGCTAGCGGAAGCACTTGTTTGTGGTTATTGCTGCCAAATGAGGTTTAACCAGTTATTAAATCGAAGGGTTCACTTACTTTTTCCATCAGTAGTGTGATTGTTTAATGGGTGTGTTTAAAAAAGACATGAAAGATTATCATTGTTTGTGTGTTATTAGCTTAAGTACATTGTGTTTGTCTATAATTGTGACTTAGATGTAGATCAGATAACATTCAATGAACAATTAATGCAGAAAATCAGTTAATTTACTTATTCTTGTCACTGTACATGTTGATTGCACACACAGTCCATGTAGGACATGTATGCACAAATTATGCACACATAAGAAGGGGTTACATCCCATAATCTTGTTGTGTAGGTAGAATATACAAATGTCCACATTTATGGCGTTCTTTTGTGCATTCCCAGTGCACCTGCTTTTGAGATTTATAATTCCCATCACTCTTTTAATTGAGTTGTAATTCATAAAAGTTAATTAGTCATTTTTTTTAAATAAACAACATGAAATTACCTAAATTGTCACAGTTTCAGAATACTTTGTGATTTTTCCTTGTGATTTTAAAACATTTATACATAGGCCTTATACATCAGGTGTTTGCATTGTTTGATAGTCTTTCTTATTTATATTATTACTTGCTTTCTGTGCTTGCAGCATTCTATTATGTGTCTGAGATTCTTTCAAACTGTCACTTTTATGATCTATCTTATTATTTGGAACTTATTTTCAACTGTGGAAATTTGTTATATGTGTACTGTTCTTCATCACACCAAGGTTCTTAACTGTTTAAATCTTAGATATGAAGATATGTTATCAACTTCTAGGGGTCCACAGCACCCAGTAGGGTAATGTAACATGTAGTGAGGTCCCTGCCGTAGTAGGTCGGCAGCCGCTCACAGAGAGTGTAGCTGCAGTGAAGACGGGACTTCACAAGAGGTAAAAGGTAAAGAAGGCGAGCTGGATGGATGATGAGAGAATGTATGTGTGACTGTATGTGTATGTGTGTATGTATATAGTGTGTTGGAGAGTGCGTGTTAATGTATGGTGTTGGTATGTGTGTGTTAATGTATGGTGTTGGTATGTATGTGTTGCTGTGTGGTTTTCACCTCAGGCTCCACTAACCCTAGGTTCACCCAATCAACTTCCAAACAAAAACATATGAACTAGACTTGTACATTTGGATTTGAACGAATTGCAAATATACTACATTTTGGTGAATTCTGTGATTCGTACGAAGCCCCGAATCAGATGAAAACATTCTCTCTCTTGATCCGCATCTCAGTGGACATTACCCATGAACTTCCACCAAAATGGTGTGCTTGTAGTGACGTCCTCTCCACGAACATGGTAATATGCCCCTAGATGAATACCCTGGGTTGTTTAGTTTTCAAAAGTATGCCGTTTTCTTGGGTTAAATTACAATATGGGAGCAACATACTGCCTCAAATGAGACATTGACTCAATTAGTAGAAATTCCAGGTTTAAAAACTGAAATGTGCATTTTCCAATGTTGCCTCCATACCATTTAAAACGCATGACACATATGTGTTTTTTTTTCTTTATCTGTGAATTTCTATTAAAAAAAACAAATCTGCAATACTGTGAAAAATGTGTTCTTCCATTTTTTGCCAACCTCTTTTTTAATTAAATGATAGCATATATAAATGGCAAATGTTTCAGAAGAAGGTCCTACATGTCCTGAAAAGAACAATATAAGGTTTGTGAGTATACAATAGAGGGAGATTACAGTTCAACAAAGACAAATATAGTGAAACTCTTTACATCCTGAAGTGTGAACTAGCGTAAAATACCTGCATCCTTAATGAGTTAGGATGAAACTCCTGTGAATTGTTAGATACTACAGCTTGCAGCTTAAAAATATCCTTCAGGTAAGTGAACTCATGTCGACAGAGATGATTTCAAGAGGTTTTATAAATATGCCTTTTAACGGTTCTCTGTATTTTAAATTCCTGTTCCAGTGTATGTGGAAAGGCTGATAAAAAGATGCCTTGTAGCTTTCCTTAATCATGTCAAATCTTACAGTGCAGCAGGCTACAGAAGTAAAGAAGATGCAATAATGCCTCATTCAACTCCATTTTCATACATTTCTTTTTCACCGTGGATAGATTGTTTATTACCAGCTATTGACTTGCACTGAATAACTAATGATTCTTAATTGGTATAATTACAATACTAAGTATAAAATGCAAATACTTCATCAGTAGGCAGAATGCAGCTTCTGAATACAAATTGTTAAAACCTAGAATTCTAAAAGAAATAACCATTTTTACATGTGCCTTGCATCTTGTGCCACCTGTTGTGGATTCTGGATGTGACCAGTGAACATTATGCTTCTGAAAATTGGTATTTTGACTAAATAAAAACATATACATATATAAGGAAAGCTATACAGATGTGATATTCTATACTTAATTTAAGCAGCTAGCAAAGGAGACATAGTGGTTCTCTGTAGGACACTCCTTGCATGTACCTATTATGCAAACTACATTTTATAAAGTAAATTGTGGGTAGATTTGGTACAATGAAGACTTCATTCAGTATTCTGACATTATATACTAAAATAAAACATACATTTTATTAGAAAATAATGCCTAATACGAAAACAAAAAATTCTAATAGAAATGTACGACTAGATCTAGGCTAGCCATTTTTAAATAGAGTATAACAGGTTTTTGTTTTGTACCAAATCTTCAAGGTTATTAAACCATTTCTAATATATTGTGTACTAACCAGCTGTGTTAATTAACTTGCCTTTAGTTTCCTCCAGAGAACCACTTACCCCTATTGACATTGGGAATTAAAAATAAACACATTGCATTAAATTACTGTTTGCACAATAAGGGCTTGGGTCATTATTTCTTCCGGATACAATTCCAAGCATACAAATAAAATCTAAATTGGATAAAATAATTAATTACAACTTTCTGAAATGTTGAACCGATAAAGCTTTTTCAATTTTTACAACCTGGTTCTTACTTAAGTCTGCCTTGTAATGAACATAACTCGTTCTGATGGAAGTTGAATGAGAATTTCTTCAGTGCCAGTAGTTAAACAAAATGTGTGTCAGAAACAATAAACCATTTGTTCATAAAGGCCATGGATCTCTGCTTATCAGGATGGTGAATGTTTTTTTGCCTCAGGGACCAAAATTAATATCGATAGTCTATGGTTCCTTGGTTGTTCCATCTTTCTAAACAGCAGCTACAAAAATCTAGTGAATAAATCCAGCAGAAAATGAATGGTGCAGACATTCTACTAAGCACATGAATGTTAAACTATTTTTATGTAGATCGTATATCTTCTCCCACATATCTGTACAGATATTCTGCATGTGTAAATTAAGTTAAGAACTCCAATGACCCCAAGAAGCCTCAGGAAGAAACCAGAACCAAGCAACCAAAAATCCTTGGGTTTTTGGTCACATGGATGTAGTCCTCTTTTGGGTCCTAGCACAGCTGTGCATGTGCACTAGTATTCTAAATGGTGTTGTGTCTAATTGGTGACCAACAACATGAAGAAGTCAAACATTTGAGGCCCTTTCAAACATTCTCAGTTGATTTTACTGTTTGTCTTTCAATTTTTGTCTTTGTTCAGGAAAAGTAGATGCTTGGGTTTTCACATTGCTTATAATCTATAAGGTCCAGATGTCCTTAAGCAATAGCAGTAATATTTACCGAGGACAGCTAATGAGAAGAAATTCTGCCACCTTGATGTACCAGGTGGTGTTACGGCGTGACTGTCCCCCAGCACTGCTCTGCCAAATCTCTCCCTTACCAGCGCCATGCATACCGCAAGGCCAGAGAACAGCGCTCCCTCAGTCCCTGTACCCCCAAGGAAGCAGAAGAGCTTTCACTGGTATGTTAGTCTATGTGTAAGTATCTTACACGTTTGTTAGTTGTGTGTGTTTAAGTATGTTAGTATATTATTGTGTGTGAGTTTAATTATGTATGTTAGCATGAGTATAAGTATGTGAGGTTGTGTGTGTAAGTATGTTGCTGTGTGTGCATGTATGTTACTATGTGTGTAGTCACTACTGGCCTGAGAAGTACTGAATGCAGAGCCCTAAATTATATGATCTTGCAATTTTAAGCAATCTGAATAGACCTCTCACAGTTATATGTATTAAGTTTATAAGATTTCAGTTATTTTATTCTAGTGAATAGGCATGTTTTATGGTTCTGTTTTACAGATTCTAATTTGTTAGTATTGCATTACATAATTAATGGATGACCTTGTTATATATAAATCAGTGGGTGGTATCATTCAAGATCTATTGATCTTAGAACCTTGCAGAGCACCTTTGCTTTAATTGGCATTTTTATCGCATGCTCCACTTATCACCATGACTCAACCAACCACCAAGGGAGTGCCTGGGAACTAGCATCATTAAGATGCTTTGCCCCAAGTACTCCTAAAATGGCATCCAAGCCGGTACAGCACTCAGTTCTCTATAACAAACAATGGGCTGCAGGATGGGCCCGGGCAGGGGTGAAAGGTATTAGGAAAATGAGGGGTCTATTTGAGTGCTTTTCAATGTTTGTAAATAGGCGTAGGAGGTGTATTTACCTTTAGCTCTCCCCTAGGTCTGACCCAGGGCAGCACCCCCTCCAAGGCTGCCATCTTCACTACAGGGCACTGGGATATGATGTCATACCCTGGTGCTTTGTGTATATATTTATTTAATATATATGATTTATAAAGAGGGAGGGAGAACGATATGGAGATGTTTTGTTCAGATTCTATGCGCAGTCCAAGTCAATCATGTGCAGTAAGTGGATATTTAAACTCCCTGAATGCTCACAATCAGGGAGACTGTTGAGGGGAGAGGAAGTTACTCTGTGCTCCAGGGCAGAGGGGAGATCCTGAAGAAGAAAATCCCGTATCCAAGTGTGACATTACCTGTCTGGACCCATGTATCTAGGGGAGGTTTTCCAGAGCCTGGCTTAGCTGGGGGATAAAGATAGTAGACATTTAAGCTGGTCAGCCAGGGCCAGCAAAGTATTGCCAGAAAAGGCTCCAGTGGGAGCTAGGTATTATTTTTATGATGCACCTGTAAATAAAAAGTGTTCTTGAGCCTTATTGCTCTAGAGGGCCGTGCTTAAGATCCTGCAAAGTGACGATCTGCTAACAGGGTTTTTATCAAACAATATATATATATATATATTGTGACAAAAGGTGTGGTAAAGTGGTAGATGGCAGGTATATTAGACCAGCCTTGGTCAATTGTAGTCTGCTTTAAAATATGTCCCAGGGAAGGATATTGTTTGTCTACAAACTGCACTACTGGCAGTTTGCAAAACATGGTAAGGGTCCCTGGGGCGGAGCATCTGGAAGAGCAGGGTGGGCCAGTGCTCCAA